>CM024754.1:4085037-4202465 GCA_014218235.1 Colocasia esculenta | reverse complement strand
GTGTGGTTTGTTCAGGTGAGGAGCAGGTTTGGTCCTGAAATGAATAGTGACCTGCTGCAGTTGAGTTGGAGTTGGCGGTCAGTGGTGGCCGTTGACTTGTTGGCGTCCAGGTAAGGTGCTGTTGACTGCTGAACTTGGCGCATAAGATGTGGACGTTTATGGTGGCGTTTGCGCCTAGGCGGCAGAGGGGTTGACGTCCAACCTGTGAATCTGCAGGTTATAGGGTCACCGAGGGCAGGCTTTCCATCCTGTTCTCTCTTCCCTTGCCCCAGCTTCACGCCCCTGCATCCCTAAAGCTTCCAACAGGTACAGGAAAGTGGTTGGAGGATCGTGGGACGTGTGGCGTTGGCAAATCGAACGAGGAAACGCCGTGGCGTGGTGCAATTGCTGTGGGAGCTCGCAGAGGGTTCGGTGTGAACCGGAGAATTCGGAAGGTTAAGCGTTGTCTGATGTAGGGAACGAACCCTGTAGGACGTTATTATATAAAACACGACTTAACCACATGAATCTGCATGTTTAATGTATTATCGGGTTAAGTTGCACCATGCGGGGATATGGGTGGTTTGAGTAATTTAGCGAATGAATCATGTTGTTTTGAGTTCTTTGGGATTCATGCATGTCAGGGAAGTGTTTCCTCATATTTTCTTGATGGTTACGATCAAGTATGCATGTAGAATCAGTTAGGGTTTCTGCAGGAACTGGAGTCGAAGAGCTTGGCGTCAACATCGGTGGACGCCAGGTTCTTCAGCTGGGAACTAAACGGCCAGATACCTTACCGTTTATATCCCATCGACGGCAGTCGATGTTGCCGTCATCATGCTTTTGTTTAAATATTGATATATTGAATAACTGCTGGTATTAAGTGGTGCACCTAGTGCTCGTGTTTTCAGGGACCAGCGTACTAAGTACGGCAGTTGGTTGGTTCTTTACGTGTTTGTGTAGTGTTCACGTGTAGTGGACTACTAGTGCACGCGGTTTACGTGCGACTTCACGTGGTTTGTGTGTGACGTGGCACGTGGGTTTTGTACGTGGCAAGTAGTACGATGCCTACCGTGGTTACCTCTCCAGTTGGGTGCCCCAGGTTCTTTGTGAGCCAGGTGTTAGCTCGGGGCTTTGTCCCGGTACTTGTGTTGTACCGTCGAGGTCTGTGTCATCTGACCTGGACACCCTCACTCCTGTGTTTGAGTTGTACGTCCGGCTGAGGGAAAGACGACAGTGGGACAGTGACACTTGTGTTTGTCTTTAGTCACTTGTAGCGCGCTCGTAGTTGGGGGTACGAACACTAGTAGACGTACTGGACCCCAACTAGTCCTTTTCCAGTGCCTCACTCTAGAGAGTTCCGCCCCAGGATCTCAGAGGTGTCGGCATGGGCCTGTGACCGTGTGGTCTACAGGTGGTGGTGTTGGTTGGTCTCCACAGTTGCTTGACTTTTCACGTAGAGAGGCAGCTGGACCTTTCGTCTGTGGCTGTGAGACTGAGAGGTAGACCTGTGTTAGCTTGTCCAGTCAGTTTCTGGTGTCGCGAACCAGTTCACGGACTCGTGTTTGGCTGTCCTACTTTAGCTTGTACACCTGTACTGGTTTGCCGTTTAATTATTACAGTTGTTTTTCGTATCGACAGACGGTGAGTACTTTTACAGCTTTTATATCCTGCTTAGCTGTTCTATAAGTGTTGGTACTGTTTATTGCTTTTGTATCTTGGGTTTTGGTTTACTCGGTTTTGGGGGAGTTCCCTACTGAGCCAGTGACTATCGAGGCTCACCCTACTCCCACAGGTGAGAGCGAGGAGGACGTTCACGACCGTCGTCCAGTTCAGAGCCGCGCCGTAGCGGTGCAGGGTCGGTACCTCCAGCTATGTAGTAGCAGCTCCAGCAGTGTAGTGTAGTTAGTTTTTTATTTTCTTCAGTTGTACCTCGGGGTATGCCCCAGACTCTTGTACTTATTTTCAGTTTTGTGGAAATATGGCTATGTACTTGTGATATATATATATAAAATGTGGTGTGTTCCTTTGTGTTTACACGGACTGTGGTTTGGTATCCCTTGCGAGGCTTCGGCCCGAGTTCGCGGGAGTTAGACTCATCAAGTACGTTATTGGTTTAACAGCTTGGCCGAGGCGTTCCGCCACACATGGTCTAGTGCAGGCCATGCAGACGCAGCCATACTCAGCTCAGCTGGAGCTCAGGTTAGAATAATAAGATAAGTAGTCTATTTTATTAAATGCATGTTTGTTATGTTGTATGTGTTGCTTATGATGTTGGTTGTAGCAGGCTCAGGCGCAGTTCCCCAGGCTCAGGACCATGGTGGACCCTCCATCATGGAAATGTTCAAGAGGATGTTGCCACCCTCTTTTAAGGGGAGAGCGACCCATTGTTAGCTGAGAGTTGGATGAGGGAGATCGAGAAGATCTTCCGGCTATTAGGTGTGCGGATGATGACATGGTCACATTAGCCACCTATATGCTATAGGTATGTGTAAGTTTTTATGTAGTCATTTACTTAAGCCTAGATTATTATAGTTCGGTTCTTATAGAATGTTTTGGCAGGAGCGAGCCGACGTGTGGTGGTCCTCGTTACTACGTACTCGGTTTGAGGGCGGTGCTGTAGAGGTGTTTTTGGGACGAGTTTGTACGCTCTTTCGGCCAAGTTCGTTCTGGAGCATACCAGGACAAATGGAGCATGAGTTTCTCTCTTTGACTCAGGGCACCATGATCGTACTAGAGTACGAGGCCAGGTTTGCCGAGCTATCCAAATATGCACCCCATATTGTGGTTGACGAGCGCAGGAAGGCGAAGAAGTTCGTGATGGGTCTGAGGCCATCACTGAGACGAGTTGGTGGCGTTTGACTATCGTACCCTTGACGGGCGCTTAGTGCGGCATGTCGGCAGGAAGGAGAGATGGAGAAGTATCTGGAGGAGAAGAAGGCTTCACAGAAGAGGCCAGCAGCTCCTTTCCAGCGGCAGGACAAGAAGAAGGCGGCGTACCAATCACCGCAGCAGCCTGTGGCTACCAACAGTCGACGGGTACTTTCTCAGTGTTCCCCTAGTGAGAAGAGGGGGAGTGTCCTCATTGCGGGAGGGCACATGGCGGTACGAGTTTGGAAGATGGCGGAGAAGTGCCTGAAGTGCGGAAGCAACGAGCTATAGATCAGGATTGTCCGAGACTTCAGCAGGGAGTCTAGCGTGGACCAGCCCCAGCAGCAGCAGCAGCAGTGCCATCGACAGAATGACCAGGGAGACCTCGAGCCCTAGCTCGAGTGTTTGCGTTAGCTCGTGAGACGCCCAGCAGGCGGAGCATGTCACCGAAGGTACTGTTCTTTTTCATGGTGTGCAGCTCAAGTTCTTTTGATACTGGTGCCACTCACTCGTTCATTTTCGAGTGTTTTGCTAGGCAATTAGCATTAGAGTCGGGATTAGAGTCTGAGGAGTTAGAAGTCCCTTTGTCTGTACACACACCTGTGTGCACGATATCGACTAGGAAGTGTATTCCGTCTTTACCGTGTGTATTGAGGATAGAGTCCTAGAAGGGTGCTTCTTCTTGCTTAAGATGAAGGACTATGATGCTATTCTTAGTCTGCATTGGCTAGAGGAGCACTATGCGTTAGTGGATTGTCGTGGGAAGAAGATTTTTTCCGCATTCCTAGTGAGGACGAGTTTTCCTCATCCTTTGCCAAGGATTTAGGCGGGAAAGTTTGTCATCTCTACCATGAAGGCGATGCGTATGGTTAACAAGGGTTGTGATACTTTTCTTGCCAGCGTGGTCTTAGTACCAAGGCTGATGAGTCACCTACTCTTGCAGAGATAGATGTGGTGCAGAATTTTCGAGATGTCTTTCTCGATAGTTTATCTAGATTGCCACCGGCTAGAGATAGAGTTCACGCTAGAGTTGCTTCCTGGCACCTTCCTATCTCGAGGCCCCTTATCGGATGGCACCTGCTGATTTAGCAGAGCTAAGGAAACAGTTGCAGGATTTGTTAGATAAGGGATTCATAGGCCCTAGCGTTTCTCCTTGGGGCGCACTCTTGTATTGTTTGTAAAGAAGAAGGATGGTCACTCAGGTTATGCATCGATTATAGGAAGCTAAACCAGTGACGGTGAAGAACAGTATCCCTTACCTCGATTGATGATTTGTTTGACCAGCTGCAGAATGCATCATCGTTACATTAGAATCAATATATTTTATAGTAATTATGATGACTTCAGATTTACTTTATTTTTAGAACGAGATGTCGTCATGTTGAAGTGCACAGAGGGTTTGCCATACTACCACGACAAATCTTGTGTGCACTTAGGGGTCTAAATGGTGTCTAATTGAGATAAATTTTTAAACATAAACTAATTAAGAGATGATACAAATTATAGTAATTGTAATTTAATTTTTTAAATTATTTTTTTTCAAGTAAATATTATCCCAAAAATTATTATCGACTTAATCTCTACATTTAAGGATCCAAATAGTGTCTAATTGACATAAAATTCAAACATAAGCTAATTAAAAGATGATACAATTATAGTAATTTTAGTTTAATTTTTTAAATTATTTTTTTGTCAAGTAAAATTTGTCCAAAAAATTATTAGGTCCACTTAATCTCCACATCTATGCATCAATAACTCATGATATTTATAATTTTACAATTAATATATTTGTCTAGTAATTATGATGACTTCGAATTTGACTTTATTTTTAGAACTAAATGTTGTCCCGTTGAAGGGCATAGAGGGTTCCCCGTACCGCGCAAACCCGTGTATACTTAAGGGGTCTAAATGATGTCTAATTGAGATGAATTTTAAACATAAACTAATTAAGAGATGATACAAATTATAATATTATAGTTTATTTTAAATTAATTTTTTATTAAGTAAAAATTGTCTAAAAAATTAGTAGTTGACTTAATCTCAAAATCTATGCATCAATAATATGATATTTTATATTTTAAAATCAGTATATTTTTTTTTTTGGAGTTATATCTTTTACTACAGAGTTTTTGCGAACATATATGCTCAGCACGATGAGGAAGATTAGTAAGAACTTGTTAATATTCTTAGTTACATATTAAGGAAGATGATATTAATTTGTAATTTTTCATGTATATGACCAAAGAAATAGTTAGAAAAGAAGGCTGATCTTTTAAAGAAAAATGATGAATGTGAGGACGATGATATGAGTATTGTATTTGTTTGTAAGAATTAATGATTATAGATGAACACTAAATGATTGTGTCATGATTTTAGTATTATTTATGTATATTAGATGAATATTAAATGGTTGTGGTGGGTTGACCTAAATGACTAAATAAATTATTTATATTTTTCAACATCTTTATGTGATGTTCTTTATTTTACTATTTTTTTAAAATTTACTCATTTTAATATTAACCGAGACATAAAAATTAAAAAAATAAATTAAATAAATTTTTTTCCACCATACCATGTGTACAGTACGATATGTAATTTTCACAAAAGAATACGCACACAATTGATCAAGACGATATGACGAATCTCTGCTAACCTCCTATCCCGAATACTAAATTAATCCAGGCGAGTAAAAATAGCAAAAAAAAGCCAAAAAAAAAGGCCTTTCGTCTTCACCCACATGCCTGATCAACGGCGGTCCTCAGAAACCCAGACAATAAATGTGACAAACCGGGATTGGAAGGGCATCTTGTTTCCGGCCACCTGATAACCGCACATTTTCCACGTCATAATGTCACGCCGCCATGTTCGTTTCCCCAGTCATCGTACACAGGATCGCTTCATCCTCCAGTAAAGATGAACCTGCGGCACATGTGTAGACGGGTATAGAGAAAACCGAAGGCCACGCTACTCCGAGCATTGGCCGGCACGTGCATGGAACACGTTAATTAACGCATTCTCAAGATACATGTTGTTACCTACATGCCGCGAGCATATCACGCAGGTTGAACTTGCGCTTCCAAAAACGGCTGTTCGACCTTTTTGCTTCTGCACAGCGTCCGTCACCTTTTCGCCTTCCCTTCCCTGCTCTTCCCTGGGGAATCCTCTCCGTCTCCAGATCGTTATGCTCCCGAGCCTTCCAGACCTCCGTCCGCACTCTGAAACCCTAGCCCTCGGGTGGACGTTGGCGCCGCTTACACCTGCTTATTGCGAACTGGAGCTCGGGACGGGGCCTCCTCGTCGGGCGCAGATCTCTGAAGCAGGTATGCTTTCCCTTGTCGATGGAAGATGGAACGTCCAGCAGCTGCTTTTTTCCGAGTTGCTTTTGTTCCTCCCCGACTTTGTTCGTCTGCGTGCAGGTTTTACAGTTCATGCTTCAGCTGACTCTCCGACGTGCGTCGTGCGTGCGGGCAAGATCATATGCCCCTTTGCCTCGCCCCTCTGCTTTTTGTCTGCCTGTCCACTGCCATTTTTCCTTAGCGCCCGCTCCCGTGGAGCTACTAGAAACCGGCGCTGACGTTCTTAGTCGCCATGTGTCGTAGATGACTGCACCGTTTCGACGCAAAAAGGAAAATAACCTATTTCTTCTAAAGTTCTCCGACGCTCTTTGGCGCTCTTGATTTTGTTTGTGTTTGGTTGCAGAGATCTGCATCAGTATTACTAGCTGAACTTAGGTTGTTGTTCCCTTTCCGGAATTTCCTGCTTTCCTTCGGCCTTGCACCTATATTTTTTTCTGTTGCAGGTTTAATTTCTTGTTTTTCCGAGTTTAATGCTTCTCCTCGACGGTGATCCGGCTAGTCAAAGCTTGTCACCTCTTTGGATCAGGCCAAGTGTCAACTTTCTGAACTCGTTTTTGTTTCTAGAATATATCTTCTCGGTACATCTTTTTTTAATCCCGACATGCTTTCCTTATGGTAATTTCAATTCGTTTACTGTCAGTCTTGCTGCTCGTTTTTTTTATCATATTCCGTCAGTCTTCTTATCGATGTGTTAAATCTACGCAAAGCTGGCTCGCTGGACGAGTTTCTCATGTTGGCAAAAACGTTGGTTACGTCTGGTGACGACCCGATATATTTTTTCATGTCATTATAGTGGGAAAGCTTTTAATCCGTTTGTCCGTATTTCTATTAGTTAACAATGATTGATGTGAAGTTACCTTCTTTAATATGCTTCGCATAGAAAATAATGCTTGAGTGTCGCGACTTTTGCAGGGTGCTTATTTGATATTTAAGATAGGTTATATTCCTGTTTACTTGGTATATTATATCTGATAAGATTTGTGGGAATGGGGAGTTGGCGACCTAGGAAAAGGCCACTGATTGAGTTATTGGAGGTAGATGGCGCAGTCCAAAAGGTATACAAGTTTCAAATTTTGCTGCCCAATGGGACAAGCACACGGATCATATTTCGTGATCCAGGAGAGCAAATTCTACTGGATGAATTTATCTTGGCAATTAGGAGAGAGGTTGACAGATCTAAACAATCGGAGTCAAAAGAAAGATCTTGTGGAATGAAGATATTTATCTTGAAGATATGTCTGAGAACAAAATCAAGAAGAAGATCTGTCTAAGTCAGTTTAAAACTAACAAATGGCACATGCTAAGGCTTCACGTAAGTTCATCATGCTTGAGCAGCACACTTATGCACTATGGCTTATGTAGATATTTTACATTTTATGAAATAATCTGTTTATTCCTTTTATTTTCCATTTTTTCATAGGATGGAGTTGGGGGATCGATTGATACTTTTCAGGTGAATAGTGCTTGACCAATTACTCCTTGGTAATATGACAATTCCAAACATTTTTTTCTTGAATTGTCCTTTGTGATTATGAGCTTTGCATTTGTTTGCAGAATATGTGGGACTTGACCCCAGACACTGATCTTTTAGCAGAGCTTCCGGCGGAATATACATTTGAAACTGCTCTTGCCGATCTGATTGTTAGTCTCTTGCAGTTTCTCAAAATAGCTTACTGTTATAATGCATACATACATATAGACTGCTGTTTATTTGACTGATCAAATTGTGTGATTTATTGCTGTCTTTTTCTTGTAAAAATTAATTGCCTTTCAGGATAATTCTCTGCAAGCAGTTTGGTCAAATTGTGTGGGGGAGAGAAAATTGGTCAGGTAACTTCCCGTAGGTTTTCATTTGATCATGTTTAATCTACTGGTTAAGGAGTCCTTTCACATGAAACAGTTTTTATACTTATTACTAGCACCAGGAAACAATTAGGGTTGCTCATGATATTTGTGATTTTGTGGCGTTAAACGTGAACTTTATAAGTGGATAAAGAAGCGTTTTACATTTTTAAAGGCAATTATAGGAATGGGCATCTACCTGCCTCGTTTGAACATTAGATGCCCAAGTCCACTAAAATGGTTGGAAACAGAATTTTCGGATTTTAAGTCTGCAAATTGCAATGTTTTTATGGTTCAAAAGCCATTTGTAACTCAGATCATCCTCAAACAAGTGGCTCCGCAGAGAAGGAAACTGAAAGATGCACGTTTCCTTCACTGTCAAGAGATGAGTAGATGTAGTTGACTGGCATGAAATGTTAATATGAAAGCAAACCATATTCAAGATTGATATAGGCAGAAAGCCCTAGTATAATCTGTACTAGAAATCAGCCAGCGCCAGGCCCTTTTAAGTGGACAAACTGGTTGTCAAGTTACTGGAATGATTAGCAACTCATATGGAAGAGGTCTAAGGGTTTCTGTACTATAATAAGAAACCTTGCCTAGGGCAATCCTTGGATAGATAGAGAGGGAGGTTGGAGTTTTTGGTGTCCCTTCCAGTCCCTAAATTCATCATGCTACCAGCGTGACTGTTGTGGATTTCTTTTTCTGACCAAAATCTTGACAAACCTCTCCTTCTATAAGCATGCATGACTCCAGCAAAGCTGCTAGCCCATGGTAAGCTTCAAAAAAGTAGGAAGACAACTGTCATGCATGCAACAATGGAGGAAGGTTTAGATCGGCCTACCATATCAGAAACTCTACAAGGGCTTTCTTGTAGTTAGAATCAGCTGTTGGGATATGGTACCCCCCCCCCCCCCCCCCCCCCCCCCCAAAAAAAAAAATAAAAATAAAGAGTAGATGAGACGCCTTTCTTTGTGGTTGGATCATCATCTTCTCCCTGATATTTCCCCTCCTATCTCTTGTTTTTTTTTCTATTATACTCTATATCACTCTTTCCCCCTCTTATCTCTTCTCTCTTTTCTTCCACCTCTCCTTTCCTCTCCCCTCATCTTCCCTAATATCTGATTGGACAGTGGCTTGAGAGATAAGAGTGGCAACTGCTGACTTGTTTGTAGTGATTTAAGGAGGTGGGCATGATTGGTGCCAATGAACTGTGAGAAGGGTAACCGTTCGATGGGTTGCTTCCCGCATGTCCTCATCTCTTTGGTCACCTATTTCATCTTTGACACTTGTGATGTCGACAGCCTATGTGCTGCCATGTAAATTCAACCAGTGAGACCCATTTTCTCAGGTTGGTCCCATCTAAGTGCCCAATAAGCAAGATTTTGTGACCATGGACATGGCTATCCAGTGATTGTTCACCAATTCCTTTGTGACACCCTATCGCACTTTGCTCATCACTTCTCTCTCTTTTATGCAATGACAGGTTAAGGAATAAGTTAATCAAACTTATTCCTTAGGTCAGCTAATTTCATGTTCATATTATACTTCTAGGAACATGATGCATTCAGTATATTAGGTATTTTAAAAGTTCTTTGGGACCTTTCGGAGCTCTTCTCAGTTTGCGTGCTTAAAGCTGTATCGGTGCTTTGCAGTCTCTCTTCCTCTCCTTGTTCCAGCCTTCAGGTGGCGGCGGATTCTATGGGCTCTGTCTCCCAGGCCTACGACTCCCTCCTTTTGGGAGGGGCTTTGGCACCGACTTTTAGGAGGGATTCAAGCAGGCTGAGGTGGTGCAGTTTCAGAACCTTTTGACCTTTCTTTCGCCCCTCCATCTGTCAGAGACAGAGGACATATGGATGTGGAGGTAGGAGAAGGGATGTATTTTCTCTGTCAGATTAGCTTACAGAATCATTGCAGATGGAGGTCTTAGGCATGGTTTTCGTCATCTGGGTATGGAGCCCTAGAAGCCTGTTGAAGGTGAATATTCTTATTTGGAGGATCTCGCATGGGAGACTTCCCACCAGTGACAGGTTGATGCGGAATGGATCCATCTTAAGATGTTACGCCAAAGCAAGCATGTTGACCTCGCAACTTCTAACGAATGTTGATTGATTGATTTTAATCCCAAGGGGACTTAAGAATGATAATGACTCAACGAAGAGCTCGAAGACGAGATGCAACAAGCACCACAATAGAGATCCAACTTACCCAAGGATGAGGTAGATCGAAACATAAGTGCAAGTTATAACATTGAGGGGCGAAGGGGTTCACACAATTGTTCTCTCACTCACAACACGGTTTCCTCTCAAGTTGAAAACTATTTGGATCGGGTACTCGTTACCGTCCTACGTGAAGATCGAGGAATATTTAATGAACATAAAATTAGAGAGAGGAAGGGGTGGGTATACCTTGCCGGATTGAATAATCCGGTCCCAATCGGAGATGAGGCGAGCAGGAAGCGTGCTACGCTCTTGCACGCTACGCTGTTGAAGACTTGGGCCGAAGATCCCGAATACAGTCAATAAAAACTTCCACGCAAGGAGGGTGAACTCGGGGTGGGGATGGTACAAATAATATCTCTCACAGGAGGGGGAAGCAAGGGAGGGGGTGCTCACATAGGACTGTCAGATTAGTCTATGTGGTGTTCGAGTCTCGTCTGCAAGCAAAGGTTGGCATCACAAGAGGGTGGTACAGACGATAGATGGCGACTGTGTTGTGGTAGGGGTGGTGGTGTCTGCTGTGCAAGGGTCGACGGCGGTGTCGCGAACAGCAGGTCTGACGTTGTTGGAGATGGTGAAAGTCGGCCGTGATAGCAGCGTGGATGGGGCAGGCGGCAGCACAGGCAGTTGCTGGCGCGGGTTGACGAGGGCCCTTAGTGGCCGTGCGGACTGCGAGTGTGCCGATGAAGACAGGGAAGGTGGCGGTCAGGCATCGATGTGCCGTGGGGCGTCGGTGAAGGTGGAGGAAACAGCGGCTCGACTTCAGTGTGTGATGGGTGTCTGCGGAGGTGGGAAGCAGTGGTCCGGCGTTGGCGTGCGAAGGGGAGGTCCCGATGTTAATGGGGTGGGGGGAATCAACGACCCGCGATGACATACGAATGGGAGGGAACTGGCGTCGGCGGAGATGGGGAAGCAACGTCCTAGTGACGACGGGCGAAGGGGATGGCACCAGTGTGGCCCTCGCGCGTGGTCGCAGGACCGGGTTGTCTTCAGCCAGAGAGAGAGATGTTGAACCACTCTCTGTTTGTCCTTGTATTTTGGTGATAACAAAACTTATGATGATAACAAAATTTATAATGTAATTTAAATTGAACATTTTGTTTCATCTGTGTCGCATCAATCTCATAGCAAAAATGCTAGTCTCACATTGATGCAATATGGCACACTAAAATGATAAAATTGATGTCTAATCTATATACATTGATTTCAATTCAAGTGCCAAATTAACAAGCGCTACAACGATTTGGTTTAATCGATTTTATAAGCGCCACAACGATTTGGTTTAATCGTTTTATAAGCGCCACAACGATTTGTTTAGTGGCTGCTATAACTATTTGATAAGGCTCATAATGATTTGATAAGTGAGCGCACGATTGCCCTCACATCGATTTGCCTTCTATAACGATTGTTAAGGCTCATAACGATTTGATAAGTGACCATAACGATTTGCTCTCACAACGATTTGCTTGCAGTAACGATTCTTAGTGATCACATCGACTTGCTCATAACGATTTCTTAAGTGCTTACAACAATTTGTTCATCAAGCTGTAACGATTTGTATGGGCATCGAGTTGGTCATGAGTGCACAACGATTCACATGGATAACGACTCATTGTGCCTAAAGAGAAGTCAAATATCTTCTGACAGAAAAAGCTGCATATGTATTTCAGAGTCATGTCAGAAAATATATGAACTGCTATTTTTATCATGGTAGCAGAAACACAGTAGCATGCACTGTTATCTTGTAAAACACTCTTTCATGCTAACACTCTCTTCTATACTTACAGACCCCGAGGACCACCAGAGTCTGATTAAGACAAATGAAGAGAAGATCAGCAACGACTAGAAGAGCTCCAACAGATCTCTTCAACGGATCTATTCAAAAGCCTCTCATATAAAAGATGAAGCATGGCTGAAGAAACATATAGAGCTTTTTCCTGAAAATCTCTGAAAGAGTGTACAACCTGTGAGGAACATCAACGCCACATACACTCAAAGAAAGAGAGAAAGAGCTGAGCCAAGAAGAAGCAAGCAACAGCGTCTCAAGCATTCAAGCTTCTTTTCTCTCTTCATTCTCCCTGTGCTTATTGTAATTCTTGGGGAGAGTTCTGCTGAGAGTTTTTGGGTAGAGGCCATTCTTGTAGAACTCTCAGCTATGTTCTTTCTTTTATAAGAAAGACATCATGTCCAGTTGTAGAACTGTATACAGTAGTTAACCTAGCTAGGGGTTTGTGTCTAGCAGAACCGCACTGGGGTTTGTACCAGGAGGTTGACTTCTTTACCTGTAAGAAGTGGGCTGCCTTCTTGTCCGGGAAAGAGAAGAAGACCAGCTGGGGGGCTGTGGACAACGGGAAATTTTCCTTTTCCTTCCTTCTTCATTTGAAGGAGGTTTGTTCATTTATCTTTTGACTTTGTGTTGCGGGGCGTGCCAGCCTGCCTGCCAGGCAGAAGTAAGGGTCTGCGCAATGTAGAGAAAGAAATTTTATATATATATCCGTGAAACGGATGGGTGCGCCGTGTTTTGATCTGAACTTCTTTGATTTCGTGCCTTTTAATCATCAAGCTATGGGGTGGCATGTGCTGGACCCCTGTCTCCATCGATCGGAACCGATGTTACGTTTACATCGAGTTAAAAGCTTTAGATGTCGTATTAACACCTGTTTCAACCCGAATACCATTTCATAGCGTGGCGAGAATATATGCATCTGTAAGAAATTTCAAGACAACATTTTTTTGCTTTGTTTATTTTGAACAGAGTAAGTCCGAGTTGGAAAGTAGGGTTGTCTTTTGAGAAGAATATGTAGCTCGTCGAGTAAATTTTAGGACGGAATTTCCGTCTTGACGGAGTGTCCTTAAGGAAATATATACATATGATTGTACTTATATGAATATGTTCTCGGGTAGAACCCCTGCATAGGCAGAGTTCAACTCAGGATTCATATCCGTATGAACATAGACTCACAATTATATGAGTATGTATTGATGAGAGTTTCTGTTTAGACAGAGTTTCCTCAAGAAAACATATGCATATAAACGTGAGATTATGATTATTCAGATATGCTCTTGAGCAGAATCCCTACTTGAGCTGAGTCTCCTTGACGGAATATATACATATGAGTACAAGGCATCTAAACGTCCGTATTCAAGGGTATTAAACCACAGAGACTTGCTCGGTGTGGGGATAAATATACGAGAGAGAGAGATCAAAGGATGTTTAAATACCATATGTCCATAGAGACTTGCTCGATATGGACAGTATTTAAACCCCTGAATCCCCCACAGAGACTTGCTCGATGTGGGGTATAAATATACCGAGAGAGAGAGAACAAAGGATGTTTAAATACCATATGTCCATAGAGACTTGCTCGATATAGACAGTATTTAAACCCCTGAATCCCCCACAAAGACTTGCTCGATGTGGGGTATAAATATACCAGAGAGAGAGAACAAAGGGTGTTTAAATACCATTGTCTATAGAGACTTGCTCGATATGGACAGTATTTAAACCCCTGAATCCCCCACAGAGACTTGCTCGATGTGGGGTATAAATATACCGAGAGAGAGAGAACAAAGGGTGTTTAAATACCATATGTCCATAGAGACTTGCTCGATATGGACAGTATTTAAACCCCTGAATCCTCCACAGAGACTTGCTCGATGTGGGGTATAAATATACCAAGAGAGAGAGAACAAAGGGTGTTTAAATACCATATGTCCATAGAGGATGCTCGATATGGACAGTATTTAAACCCCTGAATCCCCCACAGAGACTTGCTCGATGTGGGGTATAAATATACCAAGAGGAGAGAACAAAGGGTGTTTAAATACCATATGTCCATAAAGACTTGCTCGATATGGACAGTATTTAACCCCTGAATCCCCCACAGAGACTTGCTCGATGTGGGGTATAAATATACCAAGAGAGAGAGAACAAAGGTGTTTAAATACCATATGTCCATAGAGACTTGCTCGATATGGACAGTATTTAAACCCCTGAATCCCCCACAGAGATTTGCTCGATGTGGGGTATAAATATACAAGAGAGAGAGAACAAGGGGTGTTTAATACCATATGTCCATAGAGACTTGCTCGATATGGACGGTATTTAAACCCTGGATCCCCACAGAGACTTGCTCGATGTGGGGATGTGGCGCGAGGGAGATGTCGGAGCCGGTGTACGATGGCGATCTCCCGCTCTTTTCCACGTTATCGGGCACTCCTCACTCCATATTGAACAAGGAATAAACCAATACCTTCACGACAACACCAAAGAATTGGATGGAAGGAGATCGGGAGAACAAGAAGATTTGCAATATTTCTGAAAATTTCAGAACCCGGGCCTTACAAGGCTTGGAGGGACTGGTTTACAAGGGTTTTGGGACTGGTTTACAAGGGTTTTGGGACTGGTTACAAGGCTTGGGGGATTGCCAACCAGCGGGGATTTTCGGGGGACTGGTTTACAAGGATTTGGGGGACTGGTTTTTCACAGCATGTGGGGGTTTATGGGGCTGGCCGGCCAGCATACGGGGGTTTCTCCTCTTCTATGGGGACTGATTTCTTCAGCATAGAGGGGGGGGGGTTTCTGGGATTTTTTCCACCCATTTCAGAAGAGGGGGCCTCCCCTTTTATAGGGCTGGCTTCTCCTCCCCTCCCTGCATAAACAGGAGAAGGAGGGGGGAGAACCCCCATTTCGGTTGGGGGGAAGCACCCCCAACCTGTTTAACATTAAATAGGTTGGGGGTGTGAACACCCCCAACCTGTTTAATATTAAACAGGTTGGGGGGAGTTCCCCTCCAACCTGATTTACATAAAACAGGTTGGGGGGGGGGGTTCCCCTCCAACCTGTTTTCATATTAAACAGGTTGGGGGGGGGTCTCCCTCCAACCTGTTTTGTTTTTTTTTTTTTTTATATGAAACCGGTTGGAGGGGGAGCACCTCCCCAACGGTTTTAGTTTAAACAGGTTGGAGGGGGTCCCCTCCAACCTGTTTTATATAAAACCAGTTGGAGGGGGAGCCCTCCCAACCGGTTTCATGCTTCAGAAGTGGAGGGGGGGGGGGGGGGCTCCCCTCCAACCGCCCTCTCTTCCCCCCATTCCCCTTAGACCTAAGGGTTATTTTGAAATGGGGGGGGGGATGGCCTATTCGTCCCCTTATAGGGGTGTTTTTTTTTTTTTTGAGATTTCTGGGTTTTGACATTTTTGTGTCAACAAATGCCCCCCCACGGGAAGTGCGCTGAAACCGAAGGCGAAGGAGGACGTCCCGTGCGTTCTTTAAGCTTTGCCCTTGGTCTTCATAACTTGAAAGGTGTTTGAATTGAAAAATCATAGCCGTAGTTGACGCGCTTCAGTACTTCACTGTGACGTCAGCAATCTTGGGCCACGATCAGTATCGCCATGCCTCTTCATCAGCTCCGCTCCTTGGATTTACTCAGAACTGACTTTGATTTCCTTTGCCTGGGTCTTTGTCTTTTCGACTTTACCCCAGGAAAAATTTCTTGAGACCTGTCTTTATGGCTTTGTGGAGGACTTGATTTGGGATTCTCTTTCCGAAGCTTGTCTTTTTGACTTTGCTCAGAGTTGGGTTGAAAATTTGATCACTGGAACTTATCCTCTAGGTTCTATTCAATGGCTTGATGCGAAATCCTTTCTTGAGCCTTGAGATTCTGACCTGATTTATGGTTGAATCTGATATTTCCTTTCTGGGTTCTGCCTTCTTGACATCTGCTTGTATTGGATCTGACATTTGTGCCCTGAGTCTTGTCTTCTGAACTTTATCCAGGACTTGACGCAGAGTTATACTGCTGAGGCTGACCGTCTTGGCTTCGCTCAACGCCTACGACTCCTTTTTCCTTCGAGGAGATATGCGGAGTCACCATCTTTCTTCTTCTTCTTTCATTTCTGCTTCATTTTTTTTTTTTTACATATCTGTTATCGGTTTCCGACCATCTCTGCTCCGGAAGTTGTTGGAGACAGGAATGGTGGAGCTTATTTAAACATTCCCTTTTCTTCCAGATTCAAGAGAATTGGAAGAGGGAGAGTAGCGGATTCCACCTCATCTAGTGGTGGTTTTCTTTCTTTTCTTTTCTTTTCTCATCATTTTTGTTCAGAATTTTACTCCTCATTTATTTTTTTTCTCCTCTTCCTCTGACTCATTTGCTTCAGATGACGAGGCGAATGATGGAAATGCTGACCTGATTGCTCCAGATAAGTATACTCCCCTGCTTGGGGATTCTCTTCCTTCTCATGGAATGGAGTGTGGGAGTACTTCCCGAGCAGGTGGTAATTTGATATCGGAGGTTGACTTTATTGAACCATCATCCCACCGTCCATTTCCTGAAGCAGTGGTAACGGGATGTGTCGACAGCACCTCTGCATTTGCTGAATATAAAGCTTTTGCAGAACAATATCCTTTTACACCTATCGATGCTTATATCCCGGGACCTGCCGAGGAATATCCGGCCGCGGGAGCAGCTTCTTCAGGTGACTTCCTTTACTGAGCTCATATACAATCTTTATCAGATATATTTTCTTTCATGCTTGACCGCCCTCCCTTCGTTTCGTTCAGGTGGTCAATCTTTTTGTGATCAGCTCCTTTCTTGGGGAGTGATGGATTCGAATTTCGTTACTGCAACCAGTTCACCTTTCCTTTCTTGGGATGGCCTGGGGAGCCCGTTCTTCACATCACAGGCATATTCAGCATTTCAAGTTGGAGACACTGCTGACGGTGATGGACTTTTTAGACAAACGAGCTATACCTCGAACCATCTATACCAACGATAGGCGGAGGAGGCTAGATCTGTCTGCAATTGATTATCCTCCTGCTTTTCAGGAAATTTATGCCGAAGAATCGAGTTCTGTTCAACCTCCAGCTCCTGAAGCGGAAACAGAAGTGGGAAATCTCCCATATAGTGAGTTGTAGCAGCTTTCATTCTTTTCATTTTTTTTTTTTCAGATTTTGTAAACTTCATTGTCACTCGCTGATGCATGTGCTTTTATTTGTCAGGCAACCGCCACCTTCAGATTTTGACGACGGTGGATCTCCGCCATTAGGACTTGAGGTCCTATCTGAGCATGGAGTGGATTGGCCCACTAGAGCTCGGCCAAGCCGGGTCCTGAGGATGAAGATCTTGGAATTTCTTGTCGACCGCGTCAGAGCAGTAGTGGATTCAGAAGATCCTCCACCCATTGATGCTGTCAAGCGAGTGTTGAAGGAAAAGACCACGCTAGCCTTCAACTCAGGCATTTCTCAGAAGAGATGGATGGCATTTGTTGGAGATATCTGGGACGAAGTATGTCGCCGCCACGGGAATGCAGTCTGGGCCCCTTATGATCAGCGGATCCAGACTCTAGAAGGTGATCTTTGTTCATCGGCCAGTGATGCCGATAGACGCGGCTCCCGGATTACTGAAGTGCGTAAAGGCCGGAAGGCGCGGAAGCTGAAGATCACCGCAGAGATGGAAAATGTTGTCCGTCTGCAGCGCGAACTCGAGGAGGCACGCTCCTCTCTGGAACAGGAAGTTAAGGGCGACGCCAAGATTCCGAGGAGGAGGCCGCCCTCATAAGGATGATGAAGAACATTGTCGCTCCACTTCTTTCAAGACCAAAGAGGTTGAACGACTGAAAAGGAAGAAGCCCTCCTGGCTTCGTTTTGGATCGAAGTAGTTGTGCATAGGCCTTCTATTCTGGCCCTATTTCTCTTGTATTCAACAGCTATTATGCTCTGCTTGTTTGCTATAGAGCGATTTGTGATTCTGTAAATATTGAATGAAGGACAGTGAAGTCCCCCCCTTTCATGCTTTCTCTCTTTATTTTTCTCATTACCAATCTTAGCGCCCTTTCGGGTTTTCACTAAGACCGGCCCCCTTTAGCTTTTTCCAACGCGCCCTTTGCGGGTTTTCACGTTGAGGGGTTATCCATTTTTGCCTGATGTGCCCTTTCGGGTTTTTACCTCAGCCGGATTTTTTGATCTTTTTACCCTTAAGAGCACAATGTGGTTGCGTTCTTAAGTCCATCGGGGTATCTCTATTTTTAACCCCTTTTTCTTTTCTTCTTCTTTTTTTTTTCACATTACCAGTTTCAGCGCCCTTTCGGGTTTTCACTAAGACTGGCCCCCTTTAGCTTTTTCCAATGTGCCTTTGCGGGTTTCACGTTGAGGGGTTATCCATTTTTGCCTGAAGCGCCCTTTCGGGTTTTCACCTCAGCTGGATTTTTTTGATCTTTTTACCCTTAAGAGCACAATGTGGTTGCGTCCTTAAGTCCATCGGGGTATCTCTATTTTTAACCCCTTTCTTCTTTTTTTTTTGAACTTTGTACTTGAGACATTCAGCTGATCCTTGAGTGGATTTGCTGGAATCTGTGTTTGGAATATGGGATTTTTGGGTTTGATTTGGTTCTGGATTTGGTTTTTGGGTATTGTTATGGATTTTAGTATGGCATTTGGGTTTGGATTTGGTTTTGGTTTTGATTTTGGTTTTGGTTTTAATTTTGGTTGATGTATGGGATTTGGACTTGAATTTGGATATAGGATCTGGGTTTGATTTGGTTCTGGATTTAGTTCCTGTTTTGCTTTTGGTTTTGGTTTTGGTCTTGATTTTTGGTTTAGCCTACCTTGGTGGTTTGTGGCTATGGATTTGAGCTTTAGATTTGATATGGCCTGCCTTGATGGCTTGCTGACTATGGTTTGGGATTCAACTTGAATTTGCATATGGGTATGGATTTTGGATATGGGTTTGATATAGCCTACCTTTGTGGTTTGCTGGCTATAGTTTTTTGTTTGATACAGCCTACCTTCGTGGTTTGTGGCTATGGATTTGGGATTGGATGTGATGTAGTCTACCTTTGTGGTTTGCTGGCTAGAAATTTGGATTTGGGTTTGAATATGGCCTGCCTTGCTGGCTTATTGGCTATGGTTTAAGACTTGGATTTGAGATAGCCTACCTTTGTGGTTTGTTGGCTATGAATTTGAGTATGGATTTGATGTAGCCTACCTTTGTGGTTTGCTGGCTATGGTTTCGGGATTTGGGATTTGAAATATGGCCTGCCTTGATGGCCTTTTGGCTATAGAATTTATATTTGGGTTTGAGTATGGCCTGCCTTGGTGGCTTGCTGGCTATGGCTTTTGACTTGGATTTGAGATAGCCTACCTTTGTGGTTTGTTGGCTATGAATTTGAGTATGGATTTGATGTAGTCTACCTTTGTGGTTTGCTGGCTATGGTTTCGGGATTTGGGATTTGAAATATGGCCTGCCTTGATGGCCTTTTGGCTATAGAATTTATATTTGGGTTTGAGTATGACCTGCCTTGGTGGCTTGCTGGCTATGGTTTTTGAGTATGGATTTGATATAGCCTACCAACTCTTCACTTCATTAAGGGTGAGTCTCATGCTCAGGGGGAGCACAGATTAAGGGGGAGTTATTCAATAAATGATAATCATTGTTGAACCCCTAAATGGTAAGAAATTCTCTCAAAGGGGGAGAGAAATGGATGGTAAGATCCTTCCTTTTTGGTTAGTGACAAAAATGGGGAGAATTTGTATGTTCTATGAATTTTGCATTTTCTACGCTTCATATATTTGTGTCAGAAAATTCACATAAATTTTGTCATCACCAAAAAGGGGAAGATTGTTGAACCACTCTCTGTTTGTCCTTATATTTTGGTGATAACAAAACTTATGATGATAACAAAATTTATAATGTAACTTAAATTGAACATTTTGTTTCATCTGTGTCGCATCAATCTCATAGCAAAAATGCTAAGTCTCACATTGATGCAATATGGCGCACTAAAATGATAAAATCGATGTCTAATCTATATACATCGATTTCAGTTCAAGTGCCAAATTAACAAGCGCTACAACGATTTGGTTTAATCGATTTTATAAGCGCCACAACGATTTGGTTAATGGCTGCTATAACTATTCGATAAGGTTCATAACGATTTGATAAGTGAGCGCAACGATTTACCCTCACATCGATTTGCCTTCTATAACGATTTGTTAAGGCTCCTAACGATTCGATGACCATAACGATTTGCTCTCACAACGATTTGCTTACAGTAACGATTTCTTTAGTGATCACATCGACTTGCTCATAACGATTTCTTAAGTGCTTACAACAATTTGTTCATCAAGCTATAACGATTTGTATGGGCATCGAGTTGGTCATAAGTGCACAACGATTCACATGGATAACGACTCATTATGCACAACGATTTTATAAGTCATACTCGCATCGATTTGCTAAGATCGATTTGTTAAGTCCTATAAGTATAACGACTTGATAAGTAACTGTGGACACGGGATTTTGCTTCATTCAATTTTATTCATTCATTTCATTTCATTTTGTTTTGGTTCAAGGTATTCATTCATTTCACATATTTTGGACTTTTGGTATTTGCGGGGCGTGCCAATCTTTTAGTAGATAGGAGAAAAAGTCCGCGCGATGCGGAGGAAGGGTTTTGGTGTCCAAGGAACGGACGGGTATTGGTGTCCGAGGAACGGACATGTATGGTGTCCGAGGAACGGACGGGTGCGCCAATTTTAATTTGAACTTCTTTGATTCCGTGTCTTTTCATCAATAGGCGATCAGGGTAGCGTGTGCTGGACCTCTGCCTCCATCGATCGGAATCGATGTTACATTTACATCGAGTTAAAAGCCCTTGGTATTATTTAATACCAGCTTTAACCCGAATACCATTCATAGCAAGGATGAGAACATATATATGTAAAGAATTTAGAAAGTCCTAATATGATATTTTTCCCTCTTTTATTGAAAATGCATTTTACTCTTTGAAAATGTTCGAGTTTGTTTCATTTTGAATGGTATGAGATGGTATGGCTGCCTATTTTCTTGGGTGTGAAATATGATTTTGAAAATGGAACGGGTATATATTCATGGACCCGTTTGAGGTTTAAAATGTATGATTTGAACTTTCGTTTGGAATGGGTATACACCCGCAGATTATTTCTGGGCTTTATGTGTATTGAGAACTTGGGCAGCACTTCCACATGGGCAGAGTTGTTGTGCAAATTTATAGTATGACTTGATTATAGATTATGAAGTTCCGTGGCATATATTTTTTGTGTGGGGCGAAGCCTCTCTTTGAACAGAGGTTCCCTTCTTCTTTTGTTCGCATGGAGATGACCTTGCAGACATATGGATATATTTCTTGTGAGGGTCCTTGTCAAAGCGGAGTTTCTCCCCGATGAACTATCCACATGGGTACAACTCTTTTGTGAATATATATATATATTTCTGGCAGAATTTCGGCTCGGCCAGAGCATGGTTTGTCATGGCGGGGCGAATCGGCCCGATTCCCCCGAATCGGAGCGGATCAGGGGCGGGCCGAGTTGTGTTCCGCATGGATCCGCCGCCTGGCCGCGAATCGAGTGGATCTGATGCGATCCGATCCGATTCGCAGATCCGCCACGATCCGATCCTGATTCGCCCTGATTCGTCTGATACCTCTTCAGGCAGGGTTGTCAGGATCCCCTTATTTACCTGAATATCATTTTCATTTACTTAAGATATTACATGTAAATAAGGAAGTACCCCCCATTTGAATCCAATAAAAATATCAAAAAATCATCTCTTACCAATAAAAAGTCAACTCTCCCACCGAAGAAGAAAATCGCGATTTCGATGATTTTAGCGAAATGCTAACTTTTTAATCTCTCATAATTGGTATATCTAAAAATTTGATAATTCAAATAAACCATATGGAACACTAAAAATTCAAAGTCCGGTAAAAAAAGTCAAACGTGCATGTGACTTCTCCAAGGGAGCCGCTCTCCTACTGACATCACTTGGTCTGATCGGGGCATCTTAGGATTTGGTCAAACTTAAGCTATCATCACCTAAACTCATGAGATTTTTCACTTTCTAATTGAAAAGAAACTAGAAAGTGACAATTCTCATGAGTTTGAGTGATGATAGTTTAGGTTTGACCAAATCTTAAGAGGTCTCAAACAGATTAAGTACTGTCAGTAGGAGAGCGGCTTCCTTGGAGAAGTCACATGCACATTTGACTTTTTTTACTGGACTTTAGATTTTTAGTGTTCCATATGGTTTATTTGAATTATCAAATTTTTAGATAGACTAAATTATGAGAGATTAAAAAGTTAACATTTCGCTAAAATCATCGAAATCGCGATTTTCTTCATCGGTGGGAGAGTTGACTTTTATTGGTAAGAGATATGATTTTTTTGATATTTTTATGGATTCAAATGGGGGGTACTTCCTTATTTACATGTAATATCTTAAGTAAATGAAACATTACTTAAATGATATTCAGGTAAATAAGGGGATCCTGACATCCCTGCCTGAAGAGGATCCTGAGCCCTGACTCCTGACAACCCTGCCTGACACACATACATAAATATAATATATAATAATCATATGCGAATCGACCCGATTCGCCACGATTCAGGGCGAATCGGATCGCATCAGGGCGAATCCGATTCGCCCCGAATCGGCGCGCACCAGCAAACCATGGGCCAGAGTTTGTCTTTTCTTTTCTTCTTTTTAGAAATATATTCATATAATCATGATTTTTCATGGGTGTATGCATATATTTTCTGCAGAACTTCCGCTTAGGTAGAACTCCCTTTATTGCATACAAATGTGGAGTTGTAGACATCTGAGTCTGTTTTCGGGCAGAACCTCCGCTTAGACAAAATGTCCTCAAGAAACGTATACATATGAAATGGTGTTTATATGAATATGTTTTAGGGAGAGTCTCTACTTAGGCAGGATTCTTCCCGCAGAATACATGTGCATAGCCATGAATTTGTAATTTTATGAATATCTTCTCGAGCGGTATCTCCATTTAGACGGAGTTTCCATCACGAAAGGTATCTCTGTAGAAACAGAGTCTCCTTTGAGAAATATACTCATATGAATCCAAATTATGGTTGTACAAAAGTGTTCTTGGGCAGAATTCTCGCTTAGCCAGAGTTCCCCTAGGAAACATATGCATATAAGCACGGATTCGTAATTATATGAATATGTTCTTGAATAGAGATTCTACTCAAATGGAAGTTCTGCTAAGGAACATATATGTATAGGCGCAAAATTGCCATTTTATGGATATATCCCGAGCTATAACCCTGCTTGGGCGAGATCTCCCTAGAGTTTATTCTGGAAAAGGGGGTTTCTGCCCGGGCAGAGTTTCCTTTAGGGAAGATATACATATGAATGCAAATTTGCAAATATACGGGTATGTTCTTGGGCAGAATCTCCGCTTGGGCTAAGAAACATATGCATATAAATACAGTCTGTGGTTACATGGACATGTTTCTTCAGAAGGAACTTTGTCATGGGCAGAGTTTCCTCTCGAGAAAGCATATATGTATAAGTGCAAATTTGAGGTTATGGATATGTCCTTAGTCGGAATCTCCACTTGGGCAGAGTTTCCCCTAGGAAACATATACATAAAAACACAAATTTGCGAATATAAGAATATGTTCTCGGGTAGAATCTCCACTTAGGCAGAGTCTCCCCTAAGAAACACATACATATAAACACAAACACACCATCCCAGAGACTTAGCACTCGATGGGAGGTGGCACATATCCGTCTGGATGCGTAGCATTCAGAGCACGAATTACAAAGGTATTTAAATACCATATGTCCATGTATGGACGGTATTTAAACCCTATAGCCCATGGGGGCCGATGCCGTATTACGGACTTAAGAAGAGAGAATTGTCGATGCCGTATGGAGATGATCTCTCGATTTCTCACTCTGCTCCGAGTAGGGAAGGGGGGGTTTGGAAACTTTTGTATCTTTTTCTTTGAGAATTTCGGGAAAACAGGGGGACAGCACCACGGGATGGAGAGGGCTGTAGCCTTTTTTGGGGGCCGGCCTCCTTGAATGAGGGGATGGGGGGCCTTTTATAGGGGAAGGCCCCCCTTACATGTGTGGGAGTGGGGGCTCCCTTTAACCGATGGGAGTCCCATCGGTTAGAGGGAAAATTCTCTTTAACCGATGGGGGTACCATCGGTTAGATGGACAAAACCCCTAACCGATGGCAGTCCCATCGGTTAAGGGGAAAAATCCCCTTAACCGATGTCAGTCCCATCGGTTAGGGGACTCTCAAGGGGAGATCCCCTTAACGATGGGACTCCCATCGGTTAGAGGGGAATCCCCTCTAACCGATGGTAGTACCATCGGTTGGAGGGGTTTGTCCCTCCAACCGATGGTGCTTCCATCGGTTGGGGGAGAGAACCCCCTTAACCGATGGTAGCCCCATCGGTTAAGGGGAAAACCCCCCCTAACCGATGGTGCTTCCATCGGTTAAGGGAGGGGGAAATTCTGGGAATGGGGAATTGGCAATTTTTTTTTTTTTTTTTTGTGTCCACAGTAACTTAAACAACAATTCACTTCAATTCAAACATAATTTGTTTAAGTACTTTTTGGTGCCTAAAGAAAAGTCAAATATCTTGTGACAGAAAAAACTGCATATGTATTTCAGAGTCATGTCAGAAAATATATGAACTGCTATTTTTATCATGGTAGCAGAAACACAGTAGCATGCACTGTTATCTTGTAAAACACTCTTTCATGCTAACACTCTCTTCCATACTTACAGACCCCGAGGACCACCAGAGTCTGATTAAGACAAATGAAGAGAAGATCAGCAACGACTAGAAGAGCTCCAACGGATCTCTTCAACGGATCTATTCAAAAGTCTCATATAAAAGATGAAGCATGGCTGAAGAAACATATAGAGCTTTTTCCTGAAAATCTCTAAAGGAGTGTACAACCAGTGAGGAACCTCAGCGCCACATACACTCAAAGAAAGAGAGAAAGGGTCTGAGCCAAGAAGAAGCAAGCAAAAGCGTCTCAAGCATTCAAGCTTCTTTTCTCTCTTCATTCTCCCTGTGCTTATTGTAATCTTGGGGAGAGTTCTGTTGAGAATTTTTGGGGTAGAGGCCATTCTTGTAGAACTCTCATCTCTGTTCTTTCTTTATAAGAAAGATATCATGTCCAGCTGTAGGACTGTATACAGTAGTTAACCTAGCTAGGGTTGTGTCTAGCAGAACCGCACTGGGGTTTGTACCAGGAGGTTGGTTTCTTACCTGTAAGAGAAGTGGCTGTCTTCCTGCCCGGGAAAGAGAGAAGACCAGCTGGGGGGCTGGGTGTTGTATTGTCCTTGAGGGGGACTGTACCCTTGGTTAGTAAAATCCCAAGAGGTTGCTTGGGGACTAGACGTAGGACTTCCATGTGAGAAGGGCCGAACCAGGATAAATCTCTTGTGTTATTTGTGTGATTGTTTATTTGCTTCCGCACTGCTACTTTTTATCACACTAAACTAACCAAACCTTCAAGTGTTAATTTTCTGTGTTAAGTTTCTATTTCAGATTTCAGAAAAACCTATTCATCCCCTCTAGGTTAGCTTGCTGCCGTACCAAAAGGGCCAACAAGAGAGAGAGAGAGAGAGAGTGGCATCGTGGCGAGGGGCGGGGTTATCCTCTACGCGAGAAAGAGAAAGCCGGGGAGGGGGACGAGAAGGGAAGGGAGGTAGAAACGAGAAAGAGAGACGAGAGAAGGGGGGGGGGAATGGGAATACCGGGAGAGAAAATGATGCAAGAGGGAAGAAATATCTGGATTTCTATTAATAAAGCTTCCTTTTAATGCCCTCTCTTTCCATCATCGCACCTTCTTTAATATAGAAGGCAATGCCTTTTCATCTTCCCAAAAAGAAGCCTAATTCAAAATGCTCTCTAAAAAGTGGCGCTACACAAAGAAGACCCTTTTAAGAGGTTTGCGCCAACCTGCCTACCTAATTAATGAGATTGTTCACCTCGCAAGATAAAAAAATGAAAATACATAAAAAAGGGAAAGATGGACTCTCTAATGATCATAACGGGCCATTCTACAAAAGCCAAACTTATATCAAAACAATAAAGTTCATTCTTACCATTTTCATCCATCCAAAAGTTGGCTTGTGGTGCATGTCCAATTCTGCAGCGTCGGTACACTAGATTCGGGTCGAAGCGGGCCCGACTCGTGTCCTCACCACAGGCAGAGCTGTTTCATCTCTGACATTCAGTCCATTTGTGTTCTTTGTGGGGAGGAGGATGAGTCCATGGATCACTTGTTTATAGATTGCTCCCACTCTCAAGGGTTGTGAGGAAGGTGCTAAGGAAGACTGTTGTCGACATCAGCTAGCACAGGACTGTTCACCACCTATTTTTGCATTGGGAGAGACAGCGGGCTTTTAGAGGAGATATGGTTGTGTGGTGGTGTCTCATCCTCCGTGCTATCTTTTGGATGCTCTGGGGGGAAGGAACAATTAGGATTTTTGGAAAGATATCTAGAGATGGGGCGGCTGTTGCTCATGATATTTTTGTTAAAGTTAAGGAATGGGTGGTCAAGTTATGTAGTGTGGATTCTCTACTTCCTCTATTTTTGTTTTGTTGGGGGATTAGATGTTTCAACACGACCTTAGTGTGGTGCTCATTTGTATAGGGGTGGGAGATGTTTTTTGTTGTACACTGCCTATACTTGTACATTCTTTTCTTTATACAATCTTGGTACCAACCACTTTCCAACAAAAAACAAAAGTATTGGTGCATTTTTTTTTCCGGTATCATATTGTTCGGAAATCATTTAGGATCTTTTGGTCCATGATGAGAGTGATACTTAATGGTGCCTTCTCATGTCTAGAAACAACTTAGCCTAAGAACTAGGAAATAACATTAATCTTAGATTCTTAAGTGGATTGTCCACCTGAATCTGTCTGTTATAACTTATAACTTTGTTATATGATGATGGCAGCAGTTCTGAATACATTGTGTTTATGTTGTCCCTTTTTGTGGATTTCTGATGATTCTTTTCCTATCAATTGCTAGTATGATTATCTCTCAGTGCGTATAAGCATCACAACAACTTAAAACCTTATCAAAGAACATATTCGTTTGATCTCAAGGCACTCCGTTATATTGATTTTTCCTCATCCTTTTGTAGTGTGATGATTGACAAGAATGAGATTCTGGTATTTGATACTGGACCAGGCATGGATGCAAGTGATGAGAACTGCATAGTAAAGTGGTACATAACAGCAGGACTTACAATACATGCATTGTTTAATTTTTTGCTTAGCCTTTTATTACACTAGTTTAAAGTGTAGCATAATAAACTTTCACCGAAAGCAGTATTTTATGATTATTTTGTTTATATTGTTTTCTAGAAGGAAAATATTCAAATTTAATCTGGTTAATTTTAGTGCCTTAGTCATCTTCCTCTCTAGAGACATAGATTAATATTACGGGTTTGAATTGTTACATGAGGATTGGGCTTTAACTTTTTTATTTTTTCCTGTGTATCATGAATAGTGATATAGCTCGGTAGACTATTAGTTCCTTCTTGTTTATCTGTCCTCTATTTGTCTATCTGGAGTTGGTTTGAATTCGCTACAGTTGTGGCAGTCAAGGTACTTGTCACTTTTTTTTAAAAAAATGCAGAATAAGAACGGTTCTACAAGACCTCGCCCCCCCTCCTCTTTGGAACAGGTTTTTTGAGTGTCAGTGGTAAAATCTTTTAGATGGATTTGAAAGAATATTGGAATATGTCCAATTATGTGTTTCTCTGGAATATTGTTTATGGGCCTTGCAACTTGTCAGTTTCCTAATAACTTTTCAATGTTTTTGGTAATGATTCCAAGTTTGTACTACTGCTGTTTGTAACAAATGGCAATATTTAGAAGTAAAGAAAACAACATCATTGAACAGTACCACTAGCCCCCATGATATCCAATTGTCCAATCAATGCACTTGGGAACTGTCATGTGGCCCCTGTTCATGCCGAACATCAAAGAATCCTGTAGCTTTAATCGCTCTCATAATCTACGTATTCATGCTAGGTCTTAAGGGAACTCCCCAAAAAGATTGTAACTTATATAAGACGAGAGAGTCTGGACTCAGGAGTAAAGCGAACCTTTACAGAAAAAGTGGGAAATTGCAAGACTGCATTAGGATTCTGGGAACTTTAATCTTGTATGTGAAACAGTCCTTTGTTCTCGTCCCTTAAAGAGCCATGCAGTCTGAAACACTCCATGTTTAAAGTTAAACTGAACTAGTTATTTGAACTTGTGTTCTGATTGGGGGTTGGGAAAGTTTGATGTAGGAAGTCTCTACATTGCACTTGATATATGGAAACATTGCCTCTTTTTTTCAGTTTCTTTTGGAGTTGAATATTTTAAGTGAGGATAATCATTTATCTTTTATTGCAATCCTTTGTCTGTTAGGGGGAAAATGGGTTCCTCAAATCACAGGTCCTATAGAGAGCATGGGGTCGGTGGAAAACCTCCATATTTGATGGTAAACTCCATTCTGTGTATGGTGTCCTAGTCTACATTGAGCTCTTGTTTTTGATAATGTATGCCCTAACCATGTTTGAATCAGTATTGACTTATTTTACCTGTTATTTCAAAGGAAATATGCAGGCAGCAGTATAGTCTTACTTACTATCAGCATGCAGACTTTCATAATTGTTCATCTATGCCATTTGATGTCTTTGTTGTTTAGAGTTGTACATAAAAAAATACATTTCTCATCATGTGGTTTCTTTCTCATGATAATCTTTGTCCTAAGGGTTTCTCAAGCAGATAGTTTAGAAATATCATATATCATTGTTCTTCAGATCATCATCTTGCATTAGAGATTAATTCTGGGCTGGTTGTTTGAGAGTATTAATTTCTTTATTATGTTCAGTGATTTGTTATTTTGTTTTGTTGGTTGTTGGCACCGGAAATTTTCAACCCAAAAACCTTAACCTCCATAAAAAGCCAAAAACCCAAAACCTAAAAAATTCCCAATTTCCCATAACCCTCATTTCTTGAAACCCCCCCCCACAAAAAATACCCAAAATCCCCCAAAATCCGAAAATCTAAAAAATTCTCAGAAACTCTGCAAAACTAAAAAAATCCCAAAATTTCCTGAAAAACCCAAAAGTCCGAGAAATTCCGAAAATCGCCCCCTCCCCCCCCCCCCCCAAAAAAAAGAGAGAAAAAATACCCAAGAAATAGCCCCAAAATGGGCTCCTTTGGCCTCTCCTCCTCCTCTTCACCCCCCTCACCCAACCGGAGGGGGGGTACCTCTGGTCCTCCCTCCCCCAACCGAAGGGGGTCCCTCCTCCACCCCCCTCACTTCTATAAAAAAGGGGGCAGGGGTTCCTCCTTTGAAAAGGGTCTTTGGACCCCCCACTCCCTTGGCTCCCCTCTTCCTCCTCTTGGTGTTGGGCTCCTTTGGCCTCTCCTCTCTTGGCCCCTTTAAGGGCTCCTTTGGACCCCCATCTCCAGTCCCTTTCCATACCACAACCGGAGGCACCCACCCTCGGTCCAAATCCAACTGGAGGTATCCACCTCCGGTCCAAAACTCAACCAGAGGTACCCATCTTCTGTCACGTTCCGAGAATTACACAGCGAAAATATTATTTAGATCGACAATCCGAGACGTGAGCAGTCGGCAAATAAGTCTCTAACTAGTGAGCATTAGATTTGCATCAACGTAAAAATATAAGGGCCCATAGAGTGAACTTAGCTAAGCTTTTATTCAATTATCATAAATGTCTAAGGTGCCGTTTAGGAGCACCGTGAAAAAAAATTAGAAATTTAAAAGCTTTGACAAAATCATGTAGGTTTCTAAACGTTTTTAGGTGCTCTGGGTTTTTGTGTGGCGGATTTCCTCATGAAGAGAGAGAGAGAGAGAAAACGACACTCTCCACGTTTGAAAAAATTTGGGCCGTTGTGAGACAACGCCAACGACCCTTTTTTTTTTTAACAAACCCTTTTCGCAGCAGAAATGACAATGCACGAAGCACCTCTGTACATGCTTGTGATTCTACAGTGATATCGGCTTTTGCCGATTTCACCTTTTTGGCAAGTGTCTTCAAACACTGCCTAAGGCAACTTCATTTGACATCAAATTACAATGTTTCAAAGAAAGGGAAAATTACATGAGATTATACTCCTCACTACCTACTACATCTATCTATCTCTCAAAATAAATTACTAGAAGATATTATGGTTTGGAACACGCTCTTCATTCAGACGCACTCACATCCATGGCCTGGCCTTCTTCATCCATGTCTACTTCACTTAAAATGTTAGGAAGCAGGTAAAGAGCAAACTAGCCCAGTAGAATTTACATCTTGGTGTATGGACAATAATATAAGTGATTAACACATTAAAGATTAGGTAGACACGAGTATCAAGATATGCATGCTCGAAAATCCAATTAAACATGATACATGGGCAAGATTGATTGATCAAGAGTCATTGCACAAGAACAAGATGATATAATGAGCAATAACTAGCAGTTGAGCAATTTTAAACAAGATAGTAGGATGGCGTATCAAGCAAGTAAGCAAGCACGATGCCACAGTGCACATTAAGAATCTATGCGATCTTGGAATGCACACTATGACACGTGTATGTGGTTATGTATCTAGCATTTAACACGCAAGTACTCCTAGCGTAGGTACACGCCGGTAATCTTTATACTCCATAGTTAATAGTATATTTCTGACTCTCTATCGAGGGGGCTAGACTGAATCTTTGGACACTCGCCGTTCCCGATCCAACATCTCATTATTTTTAAATGTAGATACCCACATTCAATCATGGCCAATTTATATGAGTTCCAATAAATAGTAGTCATGTATCATTGATCATGTCAATGATTTCAAGAGAAGCAAGACAATTGCACATGATCGAGAGTAAATTTCGGCAGCATAACACCTCATTTTCTTTAGTTCAATCCTTATTCCTTACTTAAATGGCTTGGTTTCTAGTTTAAAGTATCTCACTTATGAGAAGTAGACGAGAAAGGAAGTGCACTTATCTTCTAGGAACTTAAATGGTACCACCAACTCGTCTCCATAAGGGAATCCACAGAGTAAGGAGATTTTGGAGGTCTTGTTGGAAAGGTCACTAGTTTACCAGAACGGAATGTCAAGTAGAGAGTTTCCAATCCTCCAAGAAAGGGCTGTCTATGTGTGCAACGTGTTGTGTAGAACGTGTCTCAAGATCCACAATCCACCGGTTTAAAACATAGCGGAAAGCAATTAACATGAACGCATGCAATGGAACAACCCAGATTTCAATGACATGATTTATGCACTTTAATATGATATACTTGGTTCAGTCGTCGTAGATCTTCATGGTTTATAGAGTGAAAATATGGTTTTCTAGGATGTGAAGTGGTTCTGACTGAAAATCACGACGGGTTGAGTCGTTGCGGTTCACAAATGACCGAAAACCGAAATAGCATGCAAAACAAAGTATATGGGGGTTAGGGTCAATCTATAAGTCACGTTGGATCAGTTGGACAACATAAAAAATATGTCAAAATTGCGACGGGTTCAGTCGTCACCATTTGAAGCACTGAATCGCAACCTCTGGACTAGTCGCGATTCAAACAGGCAGATAAATCGCGGACTGGGTTGTGAGATCTAGTGTTTTGGCTCGAAACTCAAGGTTCTAGGAGTTTTTAGATGAAATGCTCAACATAAAACTTGTTGGAAATTTGGAGAAGAAGAACCCTATGGCTTTGTGTTCATTCAATTTGACCTAGGGATGCGTGAATCATGAGGTTAATAAGAAAAGTCCTAAAATTGTGCGACGATGGGAAAATACTTAATACTATTAACCTACACGACGAAATTTGGGCAAAATAGGGGCAAAGGAAACTAGCCTTGAGGAGCTTTCAGATAGTATATGCCATGTTAAGTTTTGTCCGAGATCACCTACCTTTGAATGCTCCTAAGACAGATCTTCTGTAGGTCGAAACAGCACGAGGGTTGGGGAAGAAGCACGGTTTGTGGTCGATCTTCTCCTTTTCGGGTGCCCTAGCTCGACCCCTCACGACCCCATCACGATGGTAACTCATCCCCAAGGGGATTATGATGAGTATTTATAGATCTAGGGTTAATTCAAGTCTTAATGTAGCTAGGAAAGTGGGGTTGCGATTTTAACTTGGTCCCTTCCAAGATTTGAGGATTCCCCTTCCAATCTAAGTGGAAAAGCTATTAGAAAACCTCTTATTATGGTTGTGCGCAAATTTGGGTTAGTTTTAGGAGTCCATTAAACTAGTTTTTTAGCCCTAATTGGCCTTCCCAATTTAAGCCCAATTAAACCTACGAATTTTGGGGATTTATTACCATTTGTTTTTGTTCTTTGGCCCAAGAGAGTATGTTTGGCCCAAAACAATATTTAATAGTTGATTCCACTTATTTAAAGTCTAACCATGATTTTTATTTTATTTATTGAACACTTTTAACAGATGCGATAATAGGATGTATGTGTTTGACTTGATTTACTATTTTTAAATTGTAGAAATTTAATTTCTCTTTAATTTTTAATCGATTAAATTTTTCGGGATGCTACATCCTCCCCCACTTAAAAAATTTTGATCTCCAAATTCATAAACAAGATATGCGGAAAGGGAAATTCTCTTACTTGTAAACAACTTTGGAAATTTCTTTCTCATGGCTTCTTCAGTTCCCATGTGTCCTTCAGACATTGATTCCACCGAACGTTCATCAGGGGAACGACCTTGTTCTTTAACTGACGCACCTCGCGATCTATTATTTTGACTGGCTTCTGCTCATATGCCTCGTCTTTATGAAACACCAAGTACTCATATTCAATGACGTGAAAAGGTGCACACACATATTTCTTCAATATAGATACGTGGAGCACATTGTGCACTCCATCTAGTTGCGGAGGCAATGCCAAGCGGTATGCAACCTCACCTACTCTTTCGAAGATTTTGAAAGGGCCAATGTATCTTGGCGATAATTTGTCTTTGGTCCCAAACCTCCTGATTCCATGACTGGGAAATATTTTCAAGAATACATGGTCGTTGACTCGAAATTTCAGATCCCTTCTTCTATTATCTGCTTTGGCCTTCTGCCTCTGTTGTGCCACAACCATTTTTTCATTGATGAGTTTCACCTTTCCTGTGGTTTCTCGCACCATCTTGGGACCTAGCACTTGCCTTTCGCCGACCTCGTACTAGCAGATCGGAGTTTGACAACTACTTCCATAGAGTGCTTCGAATGGTGCTATTTGAGTACTATCCTGGTAGCTATTGTTGTATGCAAATTCAACAGATTTAAGTGTTCATGTTGGCTACCACCGAAATCTAGAACACAAGCTCTAAGCATGTCTTCTATCACATGTTGGTTCTTTCTGTCTGACCATCAGTCTGTGGATGGAAGTTGTGCTGAAGTTCAATTTAGATCCCACGGAGGCAGGAGCAGCAGCACGGTAGGAGCAATAGTGCAACAGCAAGAGCAACGCAGCTGCCAGAGTAGCACAACAGTGGCGGCCGCTGAGTAGCTGGTTGGGCCGATCCTCAAGGATTTTGGGCTGTTCAGGATCAGCCAGATAAAAAAATTAAATTGTTTTTTGTAAAATGTGTAAAAAATCAGGAAAAATCAGAAAATATAGAAAAGTCTGAAAAATATGAAAAATGCAGAAAAATCAGTACATTCCAGAACCTCACATCTTTATAAAAAAACACATACAAGTATTCACATTACAATCCATTGGACATGAAATGTAATATACAGAGCAATGATAATTATGATAAACATGAAAATGTCTTATATGAAATGAACTAGTCTTGATTTGGATTTTGGAAACTTACATTGTAAGAAGAACAATCTAAAATTGCCATCCAGATTGTGATGACTCATCATCATTTGATTGTCCTTATGCTCCATCGGTCTACATAGCCTCAAAGCCATAACTAATGAGGGAATTTGCTAGCTCATGCATTCCTCTTTGAATCCCTCTTGGTGTATATGCTTGGCCTTGGCTAGAGCTTTCGCGAGATTGTGAGGAAACTTTGCACCAGATCGGCTGATTCTGCCTTCCATGGTTTGGTTGTCAGAAGGTGAATGAAGCTATCTGTTTAAAGTTGTAGGGTCTTAGTAACCTAGATGGGACATGTGGTGCTTGCATATATTGATGATAGAAACAGCACGGTAGGAGCAATAGTGCAACAGCAAGAGCAACGCAGCTGCCAGAGCAGCACAACAGTGGCGGCCGCTGAGTAGCTGGTTGGGCCGATCCTCAAGGATTTTGGGCGGTTCAGGATCAGCCAGATTAAAAAATTAAATTGTTTTTTGTAAAATGTGTAAAAAATCAGGAAAAATCAGAAAATATAGAAAAGTCTGAAAATATGAAAAATGCAGAAAAATCAGTACATTCCAGAACCTCACATCTTTATAAAAAAACACATACAAGTATTCACATTACAATCCATTGGACATGAAATGTAATATACAGAGCAATGATAATTATGATAAACATGAAAATGTCTTATATGAAATGAACTAGTCTTGATTTGGATTTTGGAAACTTACATTGTAAGAACAATCTAAAATTGCCATCCAGATTGTGATGACTCATCATCATTTGATTGTCCTTATGCTCCATCGGTCTACATAGCCTCAAAGCCATAACTAATGAGGGATTTGCTAGCTCATGCATTCCTCTTTGAATCCCTCTTGGTGTATGCTTGGCCTTGGCTAGAGCTTTCGCGAGATTGTGAGGAAACTTTGCACCAGATCGGCTGATTCTGCCTTCCATGGTTTGGTTGTCAGAAGGTGAATGAAGCTATCTGTTTAAAGTTGTAGGGTCTTAGTAACCTAGATGGGACATGTGGTGCTTGCATATATTGATGATAGAAACCTAGTTTGTTCCTATTACTTCACGGTTATAGAAGTTATTTTTGACCAAATTTTACCAATACAACATTTCTGTAGAACAATTGATGGCTCAGTCTTTTTATTTTCTTTTCTATAAATGTTGCATAGGTATAAAAAGAAATAACATGAGACAGTAGGTGATCTTTACTCTTGAGTAGGGAGTGAAAGTCAAACTATGCAATCTCTGCAGTAGTAACTCGATTTAGCCTATGATTTCACCAAATGTCGGGTGTTCCTCCCCCCCCCTTTTTATTTCATTTTTGTCACTCCCTTAAAACTCTGTTGTTGTCCTTATAAAAATCTAACTCACAAATTTTACTTTTTATTCCCTCTTTTGTTTCGTATTTCATATTTAGATCCATGTTCAACTAGCAAATCAGCCATTGTGTGATCTCTGTCTGTGTGTATGTAATTCTTGGAAAACATAAAACGTGATGATCTTAGAGTCATGTATCAGTTCATCTGGATTTAGATTGTCCAACTGAGGCAGACAATGCTATCCAAACCCTAGCCTTTATACTGATTTGCCTTGCGTTGATACCACGAGGAAAAGAGAGAGGAATATCTCCTCATAAATGGACTGTCAACCAATAGTGAGACATAGAAGTCTCTTGGATCTTGAGTAAGCTCAAAAGAGTGTCTACCCATTGCTGGCAAGTGGACACCATACTCGGATTCAGATCTTCTTTGTTGTCAAAGCATTCTTGATTCATCTTGCATTGCTAGATGCATTTTCCACTTTAGCCTTTGGGCTTCTGGACTATGTCCTTGTTCATATATCTTCATCTCTTATGCCTTGTAAATGTGTAATCACTATAGCCGTTAATCCCTTATGACTGACGTGTCAAGTATTGATCTATTATAGGTATGCATAATACTTGTTTATGGTAGGTCATTTTTTTAATTGTCAAAATCACCTTGGGAGAAGTAGTCAGTTAGGAAGTGAGAATGGGAAATTGTAGGGGGCTTTTTTGTTGGCAGCAATTTGTGAACTTGTGCAAGTCACTGAACTGAATTGCCAATCTGAACCTTGAGTTGTTAGTTGGAGTAGCCCAGGGGTGGAATTGACATAGGCATAAAGCTCATGACTATTCATTTCAGGCATGGACTGTGGGATCCAGAACAGATCGGCTGTTCTGGTGGAAGTCTGGCTGATCCAGTTTAAAAGATTTTTTTTAATTCAAAAAAAAAATTAAAATAGGAAAAATCCATAAACGTCAGAAAAAAGAAGAGGTGGTGGTGGAAGCGGAAGAAGAAGACTCTTCATATAAAGGAGTCTGTGCAAAAAAAAAAAAAACTTTTGAAAGCCCCCTTTTCCCATGATCACCCCCTCCCCCTTTTCTCCACCTCCCTTAGGCCTGTAAAAGGAGAAAAGAAAGCATTCCTCCCTCCACTTCAACATGCACCCCCTCCTTCACCCTGTAACTCCCCTTCTTTTGTTCCCATGGGGAAATTTGGGGTGGGGGGTGCATGGGGAAGGGGGGTTCAGGGTTAAAAAATTCAAATTTTATTGTTCCATATTGGGAAGATCGGCATGGGAGATGGTGGAAAGGGGGGTTTAGAAGATTCTCGAAGTGTCCTGCTGTTGTGCCTGTAATACGGCAAGGATATGTCGAGATGGTGAAAGTAGCAGCAGCAGAGAACAAGATCTAATGTTCTTTGGTTCTCTTGGTTGGAAATCTTCTAATAGTGCAAAAGATCTAGTGCTCTCTTTCAATTAAAATATCATTGTTTTAAGCTTGCTCAGATTCCTTTGTTAGTGTAATTACCTGATTTTTCACTACACAGCTTCACGTTCCTAGTCTACTAATGATTTTTATTGAATTTATGCTGTGAAAGTGAAGGTTATGGTTTTAACATTATCTTTGACAGTAAGGAATACTTTATGTCATTACAGCCTTACTTTGGCATGTTTGGTTGTGGGGGTGCAATTGCTTCAATGCATTTGGGAAGGTGATTCAGTAACCTTTGATTGTGTATTAGCTTGTTTTTACTACCTTTTTCACTTTAACAGTTTGGTACTCGTGTAGGAGAGCAATAGTTGCTTCCAAGACAAAAGAATCAAGAAACGTATACATTCTACACCTTGCACGTGAGGCCCTGCTGAATAAATCGGGTTTGGAATCTTCTGACTACATTTGGAGGGTACTGTATCATGTGTTTCTTTTTTCTGAATGATGTCTTTTTTATATACAGTTTATTGACATAATAATATGACATTCCACTATATGGTCCAGTGTTTTTTTTAAGTCCAAGATATACGTGTTAAATCTATGTTATGCTTTTTCCAGTTTATCAAATTGGATTCCGGAGAACATGGGTGGATAGCTGCCATTCGATTGATGTGGTACAAGTGCTTTTGACCATAATGGGATTGTTTATAGTCTAGCTTCCAGATTGTATGCCTACAGGGAACACTGGTTATAATTCAAAGGTGATTGTATAGAAATTCAATAGGTGCTGGTGAATAAGTGGCACCTATGTTTCACTAGGCTTCTACTAATCCATTCCTAACTTGCAGACTTGCAGCATGGATGGCAAAGTCGGCCGATCCGGGTCGGAATCGGCCGACTAGGGTCGGAGTCGGCCTACGGCTACCCGATTTGGGGTGGGGGGGGGACGATGACCCACCCACCACGTAAGGTGGGATCGTGGTGGATTGAGCAGAATCGGATTGGATCGGGCCGATCCAATCCGATTCCATCCGGTTCCACCTCGATTCCATCTGATGTAGCCCGATTCCCTCAGCTTATCTTAACTACGTCTGATCCCCTCCACTTACCTTATTTACCTGAATATCAGTTAAGTAAATGAAATTATTTTAGTTTTATTTACTTAAGATATTACATGTAAATAAGGAAGTACCTCCTCTGAATCCAATAAAAATATCAAAAAAATCATATCTCTTACAAATAAAAATCACTCTCCCATCCAAGAAGAAATCACGATTTCGGTGGGTCTATCAAAATATCGACTCTCTAATCTTTCATATTTGACATATCTAAAATTTCATAATTCAAATAAACCCATGTTGAACCCTGAAAAGTTCATGGTGTTCGTGCCAGAGATTATTTATATATCCAACAGTTACTTAGGTAATGTTGGGTCCAAATCCCTTTCAAATTAAGAGAGGGAATTTATTCATCAAGTCGGCATCAAATCTCTCCAGTGAAGCAGAAGTTCAGAAAAGAACATCGCTTCGAAGAGAATATGTTGCGGAAGAAATGCGGCAGCACAAGGTCAATAAGACAAAATGTGAACAACAGTACAAAGAACACGTGCAGTAGGAAGCTCCAAACACTTGCAAACTCAACCCTTCGTCGAGAGATCTCTAAGGAAAGGTCAAAGGTCTAACGGCATCAACATCCCCCTAAGGAAACATGGAGGGTGTATTTATAGGCAAATCCCCCCATGTAAAACCGATGGGAACTTCCCATCGGTTAAAGGGGTTTAAACCCCCAATCGATGGAGCCTTCCATCAGTTAAGGGGACTTTAACCGATGGAAGCCACCCATCGGTCAAAGGGGTTCCCCCCCCAACCGATGTTACTCTTCTAACCGATGGTGCTCTAACTCCTAACCGAGAGAGCACCATCAGTATCCCCTAACCGATGGAAGCCGTCCATCGGTTGGGGGAATTCCTCCCCCAACCGATGGAGCCTAAGCCCCTTAACCGATGGAACCTTCCATCGGTCATTCCCCCTCCTCCCTCAAATGTAAGGGGCTAAAACCCCTATAAATACCCATGTAACCCATGGCAATGGGGAGCTCCCTCGGACCCAAAAAACCTTCAACCGGAAGCTCTTTTTGTCCCCCCCCTCCCATTTTTGAAGGTGTCAAAAAAGAAAGCTCTTTGAAAGAAAATTCTAGCTTGCTCATGACGGTTCCTCCGCTCGGTGTGAAAGTATTCGCCCTCGGCAAGCGCAAAAAAAGAGAGGTCGTTTCCCTCCGGCTACGAAATCTCCTTAATCTCCCTTCATGTCGAGTTAGTCTCCATGGGGGGTTTTAAAATCCAAATGTAACTCATACCTCTGCATCGAGCTAGTCTCTGTGGAGGTAAAAATTAAATTGCGCTCGTGTGCTTCGGGGTTTAAATGCCTTCCATGTTGAGCGAGTCTCCATTGGTATAAGGTATTTAAACACCTTCGTGTTCTTGTGTTCTAAATGTTTCCATGTCGAGCTAGTCTCCATGGATATAAGCATTTAGGCACATATGTCCTTCCCTCTTGTCGAGCGAGTCTCTGAGTAGGGTAAGTTTTTGTGCTCATATGTATTTGTTTTCTAAGGAAACTCTACCCAAGTTGAGGTTTTGCCCAAAAATATATTAATATGTTCACAAATATTGTATTCATATGTATATGTTTTCTAAAGGGAACTCTGCCCAAGCGGAGGTTCTGCTCGAAAACATACTCATATGTTCACAAATAATATGTTCATATGTATATGTTTTCTAAGGAAACTTTGCCCAAGCGGAGGTTCTGCCCGAAAACATACTCATATGTTCACAAATATATGTTCATATGCATATGTTTTTTAAGGAAATTTTGCCCAAGCGGAGGTTCTGCCCGAAAACATGCCCATATGTTCACAAATATATATGTTTATATGTGCGTATTTTATGGGGTGACTCTGTTCGTACAGAGACTCTGCCCTTAAATAATACGATCGTATGCTCAGTAAATATATGTTCATGTATTCACACGGTAACTCTGCCTGTGCGGGAGCTCTGCCCAAATCTACAATATATTCAAATACCAAATGAATTCAAGGGTATATACCCGCTCATTTTTTAAATTACATACTAAATTCCCAAATGGAGCCCATACTTTTTTCAAAATGAAATCCCTTTTCAAAGCAAACTATTTCGTCCGATAAAAATATATATAAAAACACCGTGTTACCATTTTCTAGAAAAAATGTAAAATCTCTCGACTTTGCTATCAATGATGTTCGGGTTAAAACTGATGTAAAAATAACATCAAAGGTTTTTAATCTGATGTCAACAAAACATCGATTCCGATCGATGGAGACAGGGGTCTAGCACACGCTACCCTAATCGCCTGATCAATAAAATTGCGGAACAAATAAGTTCAAAGTAAAACTAGCGCACTTGTCCATTCCTTGGACATAAAAATTTATCCCCGCATTGCGCGGATTCTAAATTCTGTCTGTTAGACAGGCTGGCACGCCCTGCAAGGCAAAATAAATAAATAAAAATCAAATCAAACTCAAACACCAAATAAAGTACACCACGAAATTTTTCCGCGTCCGACAACCCAATAGAATATTAAAAGTCTAAAGTTCGGTAAAAAAAGTCAAACGTGCATAAGACTTCTCTAAGGGAGCCACTCTCCTACTGACAGTAGTTAGACTACTTGAGACCTCTCAAGATTTGGTCAAACCTAAGCTATCATCACGTAAACTCATGAGAACTTTCACTTTCTAATTGAAAATGTACTAGAAAGTGAATTCTCATGAGTTTGAGTGATGATATTTTAGGTTTGACCAAATCCTGAGAGGTCTTAAGCAGACTAAGTGCTGTCAGTAGGAGAGTGACTCCCTTGGAGAAGTCATATGCACATTTGACTTTTTTTATCGGACTTTAGATTTTTAGTATTCTATTGGGTTTATTTGAATTATGAAATTTTTAGATATGTCAAATTATGAAGATTAGAAAGTCGTTATTTTGATAGAACCACCAAAATCACTATTTTCTTCTTGGATGAGACTGTTGACTTTTTATTTGTAAGAGATATGATTTTTCTGATATTTTTATTGAATTCAAATGGGGGGTACTTTCTTATTTACATGTATTATCTTAAGTAAATGAAACTACAATATAACATTTACTTAAATATGATGTTCATAATTCAGGTACATAAGGTATCATAATTATCGTTGCTCTGTATTATAATATGAACATATGTGCAACTAGACTATGGATATATCCAAAATGTTCAATTATTATATGTTTTTAAAGAATTTTCTCTGATTTTCCTGACTTTTTTTCATTTTTCACATTTTTTTCTTCATTTTTAACTTAGATTCCCATGGAATCGGGCGGATCCTGCAATCCGACCTGACTCGGATCGGGGTCGGCTGGGTCCGATGCAAATGGGGGGTACTTTCTTATTTACATGTAATATCTTAAGTAAATGAAACTACAATATAACATTTACTTAAATATGATGTTCAGGTAAATAAGGTATCATAATTATCGTTGCTCTGTATTGTAATATGAACATTTGTGCAACTAGACTATGGATATACTCAAAATGTTCAATTATTATATGTTTTTAAAGAATTTTCTCTGATTTTCCTGACTTTTTTCTTCATTTTTTACTTAGATTCCCATGGAATCGGGCGGATCCTGCAATCCGACCTGACTCGGATCGGGGTCGGCTGGGTCCGATGCAACATCTTCCCCCAGGATAGAACGGCTACAGAGACACGTCTCCGCACGAAGACGATCTCACCTCGACGACAACCTCAGGAACACGTTTCTCTACGCCGATCAAACAAAAATTGTGGTACAAGAATTTTCTGCCGAGAGAGAAAGAACGCTCACCCTTTTTGGAGAGAGAGAAACAACAGCAGATGCCCTAGCCGTCCTTTGGTTTCGCCTATGCTGTGTTCTCTGGTAGCAGAGAAGACCCCCGCGACCCTTTTCCCTTCTCCAAAAAATGCCGCCGCCCACACACCAAAAACCCAAAGCTTCGCGTCTGCGTCTGCTCTTCCGTTTTTTTTTTCCACCCGAGAAAGGAGAGAAAAAACAAAAGTAACCGCAAAGCCAAGCCTAGCGTCCTTTCCCTTTTTGGTTTCCTTGGTGTGAAAAGGGCCTCTCCCTATATTGCAGAAAAACCCACAAAAGCTTTTTGGGTTTATAAACAAACCCTCAAGCCACCACAATCCAACATTCCCCCACAAACCCATAAAGATTTTGTGGAAGAAACAAAGATCGATGGAAGAAAGAACATATCTTGTTTTCAGTGAAGGTACCTTTCGGGTTTGAACCATCACCTGAGTTTCTAACTTCAACTCTCACAGAACCGAAGTGAACTAAGTCTTGAACTTGATTCTTTATATGAGAGTTTCTATTAGAAACAACAAGATACAAGTTCTGGTTGAAATCTTCAGGGTTGGTGCTTTATGGCCATGCACCCCAAATCCTGATTCATGAGTGCTATTTAGGAAGAACCCACTTCCCTTAACTGCGGCCTCACAGTCACACTCATATAGGTGGGCTTCTCCAAGGATGTACTGCTAACATCCTGCCAAGATAGGCTTGAACCCATTTAGAGTTTCACAAAACTCTTCCTTTACTGGCAGTACAGGCACTTTAAGCAGATTATCAGGGGAGAGACACACAGGTACATAAGTACCATATAATAAAGTGTGCCACTTAATCCTCCCTATGACTTGTTGTTACCACATTGAACCTACTTTGTGGGATCTCCACTCAGTTAGGTTGGGTTGCTGCCATAGAAGAATTCTTAATGGTTTTCAGTCCCATCCCCAATCTGGATTTCTGAACTTGATTTCTATCAAGTCCCTTTGTCAGTGGATCTGCTGTATTATCTTTGGTACCAACAAAATCAACAGCAATCACACCGAGACACAAGTACCCTTACAGATTTCAATCTGACTTGGACATGTCTCCTTTGTTTTTTATTATACTTTGAACTTCTGATCTTTGCAATTGTGGTCATGCTATCACAATGCATAGAGATCGCAGGAATGGGCTTTCCCATCAGAGGGAGTTCAGACAGAAGTCCCCTAATCCATTCAGCCTCTGTTCCAGTAGTGTCCAAAGCACACAGCTCAGCCTCAAAAGTAGACCGAGACAAAATGGTATGTTTTGCAGACCTCCAGGCAACAGCGCCACCACCCAGGGTAAAGACATACCCTGAACACCATTACTCCCTGAGTTTTGGGCTATCCAACTTGCATCACTATACCCTTCTAGCACAGCAGGGTACTTCCCATAATACAAGCCTAAGGAATAGTTCCCTTAAGGTACCTTAGTACCCTATCCAAGCCTCCCAGTGAGTACGATCAGGACAGCTAGTGTATACCATCCATGACTTGCAGTGGATGTGATGTCACAGTGGAAGACAGTAACCATGGTTGGAGACTTGTGGTGTTTATGACGTACTTGGGAGACACTAGGAAAAAATAGCATAAGATATTCTTATCAAATCATGGCATGTTGATTAACTGCGGTAACTGCGGATTGCTTTTGACTAGCCTTAACAATGACTTACTGAACTGGTTAGCTCATAGTTATCCCATTTTTTTGGAGCTGGCTATCTTACATTGGAGTTTCCCACTGCAAATTCTTTCATTGATGAACATGTGTGAGAGAGAGTTCTAGTATGGCATTAGTCTACATTCAAGAGATCATGGCTTTCCAAAAGGACAATGATGTGTATAAAAGATGAGGATCGGCAGACAATCCTAAAGGAAACATAAAAACTCTTTTTACACAACCTCTAACGTGTGGCAATGTACCAGCTAATATGTTATATTGTAGAGCAATCCATGACCTTTTAAAAGCTTGTGAACCTATTAAGTGAATGATGTATGAGCCTATGAGGAAGATTGTGTGCATAGATGGATAATGCTGATTGGCATAATGACAATATGTCTCAATTTGCTTGATCCATTATTGAAGGAGGATGTTGGCCATCAGTCTCTCCAGTTAGAGTCTCAGAATACAGAGGAGGGTGTGGGAATGCCAAGATTTACAAGATGGGCAAAGTGATGTGGGGTCCCTATTTCTTGGAGAAGGATTATGTGCTTCCTGTTTAACCTATTCCTGCTTTTTTTAGGAAACTACGTCAACATGTTAGGTGTTTCTACATGTTTATCCCTTGATTATGAAAATTCAATCCCTTCGCCATTTGTTGTGGATTTTTCGTCAAACCAGGTTGTATGGATTCCCCCCCCCCCAACCCAAAATTTGATGTTTTCTATTGGTTAATGATTTTCTTAGTTCCTTACCATTCCTGCCCCTTTCTTCTTCCACACCCCCGGTGCTTTTTTCAGTTAGGGTTAGTTTTTTGATAATTATATATTTTTCATCTACTGTAGACGGATGGGGGGATCAGACGTCCATTGGAAGAGGAACTTCAAGTGTCTCCTCATGGAAGCTTTACAAAGGTTGCTTGTAAAATATTTGGCCTTGTTTCTAGTTTTGCAGCTGTCAACACTTATATATCATTTGTATTCTGCAAAGCAAATAGCATTTTCTTTGTTTTATTTCTTTGTGCATGATGCATATTATTTGTTGTAGAGCTCTCAGATAATTATATCATCTCTTAAATTAAGAGGCTATGGCTGAAGATGAATTGATACATCTGTAGCATATCATCTCAGATCATGAATGTTGTTGATACCATCAGAGTAATGTAATTAGATAATCTGGGGGTTGAAATAATGTGCAGTTGATTGAAACTGTCTCTTGATTCATTGCACTACAGAGATGGATACGTAAGTTGCATATTTGGGCATGGTTTGAAATGTGCAGCTATCATTTTGCATGCCTAGAAACAAAAATGAATTGAGTGGGATGAAAAACTTTTCTTTAGCCTTTTGAAGCTGTTTTAAAGTTAGATCCTTTCGCAAATGACATCATTTTTATAACTAATTTCCGAGCTTTGCTTTCATAGATAATGCAAGTCTCAGCATATTTGTCTTGGTGCTGTTGACTGATTATAATAGTATGCTTTGCCAATTTAGTACTCAACCTATTTGTTTGCGTGGACAGCTGGGTTGGAAGTCCCGTAGAAATTTCTTGTGTGCTTGAACTTTCTCCACAATCTTGGCTATTTGGAAGTAAAACTGTGAGTTATTGGAGGGTGTGTTATGTGTGTTTGTGAATGTTTTTGAGGTGTACTCACCTATGAAGGTGAGTGGTACAATATGCAAAAGATTGAAGTTTATCTAGGAGAAAGGACAAATGTGATGTGTTGCCTGCAACTGAGCTTTTCAGTACAGGATTTGGTTTATAGTCTATGCTTCCACTCTCCTTGCTTCTCTGTGTAGCCATGGTGCCACCTGCTGCCATCTATCTCTTCCCATACCCTATCTCTCTTTTCTCTTGTGTTTCTATTCTCTCTCTTTTTCTTTTTTCCTTCTGGTGTTTTGTTCCTCTCCCAGTTTCTCTCTCGCCTACTGTGTGCACAGGCGCACAGAAGTGGGATGAAGAGAGCACATATTTAAGCAATGTCAATCTCCATCCAGGGGACAAGTATTTTGGTTTCCAATTGGCTAATCTCTTCCTCATTTGTGAATCAAAGGGTCCCCTTCACTGATTCTGGGGCTCCTAAAGTGCAGAGGCAGGTCTTAGTAGCTGATTGATAATTTGGACACTTCAATTAAGACTCTGGAAATTTATGGTGACCCATAGGCCCCAGGATTAGAATCTGGCTCTGATACCATGAGGACCCAGGCTGATCCAAAGAGAAACGAGGGGAGTAGGAAGAGGGAGAGCAATCAGAAAGAGAACCTCTTGCAGCTGTTGTGGAATGAAGTACCAAAACTGCAGGACCCAAATCTTCATATACCTGCAAGGGTTAGCAACTAATTACACGGAAAAGAGTAATATGCCCCCTGGTACACACTAACCTTCTGGTGTACCACAACCGAAAGATAGCGGTAACTTAATAGAACCATTCCTAAGTACCCTTATTATTAAGAGTTTGAAGATCACATAATTAGTTTATTTATTCTTACACGAGTAGTTGATTTTGCCTGCATTGTTGAGGTAATGGTTATTATTCAGATTCTTGTGATGCAATATGGGCTTGGTACCTCCGGATTGCTGTTATCTTAGTATGTTATTTTCTTGCTATTTATATTTAGTTGAACTTTGAAATAAGGATATTACCAGTTACAAAATCATAGGACCAAACTCAAGATGTGCAATTCAAATGTCAAATAGGATATATATATTTTTAACATTGTTTTTAATTGATTATGATTCTTATTGAGCCTTGTTCCTGGATGTAATTGAACCTTTTGAAGATCAGTTTGCTATTTTTGTTCCAATGCTAATTTCTCTGTCACGTAGCACTTACAGATAACATGAAAGGTTATGATCTTGTGTTTGATTTCTCTGTAGGTTCATATTCATGAACCAAAAGTTAAGTCTCTAGAGACATTTAAACTACAGTGTTTGCTGAAAGATGTCTATTTCCCTTATATTCAGGTTTCTTCTAATTACAGAATATCATATTGCCAGTACATTTTTTGTTGGTTAGCCATTTGTATTTTGTTCATTTTCTCCATGAGTCAACTCTTGTGATTATATATGTATGCACATGATTCCTCCTCTATTTGAAACATTGAAACTTTGGTTGCAATTCTAGATTATGAATGTAAGATAGTCAATAAACAATTGTATTATTTGAATCCGTTTGTGCTTTTCTGTGGTATTGATCAACTTGCTGTGGATTATTAGCCTGACAAATTTTTAAGATGGTGGTGTTTGAAACTTTCAACTGCTGTTTTTCTGTGCATGCATTATATTGTGAAAGATTTTTTTTTTTTTTTGCATAGGCTAAATCTAGTACTGTGATGTGTAGGAATCCTGCAGTTTGATAGTTCATGCTTGAGGAAAATGGTGGCAATAATTAAAATGGATTTTGTATGAACTCAGGCTACTATGCCTAGAAGTGAGGGGGAAAGGAAGTGCTTCCAATTATGTCCTTTTGAAACTCAATTTTATTTTACGAAAATTGCCTATCTAGTTCAGACAGTTTCCCCAACCATTTCTTTCAAACTTCTATGAGCATTACTTTTTGTGTTTGGCATTATGTTTGATTCTCTTGATGTCCTTTTCTGTTCCAAGAGGACTGTTCCACTACATTTATTAGGACATGCTAGTAGTGCAGTGTTGAACCCAGAAAAATTCTCGGGTTCGGACGAAGTTCGAGCAATAAACCCGCCCGGAAAATTGTAAAGCCCCGGGAACACCCTCATGTATGTTCATCTCATGGTTTGTCATGGCGGGGCGAATCGGCCTGATTCCCCCGAATCGGCCCGATTCCCCCGAATCGGAGCAGATCAGGGACGGGCCGAGTTGTGATCCGCATGGATCCGCCGCCTGGCCGCGAATCGAGTGGATCCGATGCGATCCGATCCGATTCGCAGATCCGCCACGATCCAATCCCTGATTTGCCCCGATTCGTCTGATACCTCTTCAGGCAGGGTTGTCACTTGTCAGGAGTCGGGGCTCAGGATCCTCTTCAGGCAGGGTTGTCAGGATCCCCTTATTTACCTGAATATCATTTAAGTAAATGTTATAATTTGTTGTTTCATTTAGTTATAATTTGTTGTTTCATTTACTTAAGATATTACATGTAAATAAGGAAGTACCCCCCATTTGAATCCAATAAAAATATCAAAAAAATCATATCTCTTACCAATAAAAAGTCAACTCTCCCACCGAAGAAGAAAATCGCGATTTCGATGATTTTAGCGAAATGTTAACTTTTTAATCTCTCATAATTTGGTCTATCTAAAAATTTGATAATTCAAATAAACCATATGGAACACTAAAAATTCAAAGTCCGGTAAAAAAAGTCAAACGTGCATGTGACTTCTCCAAGGGAGCCGCTCTCCTACTGACAACACTTAGTCTGCTCGAGGCATCTTAGGATTTGGTCAAACTTAAGCTATCATCATCTAAACTCATGAGATTTTTCACTTTCTAATTGAAAAGAAACTAGAAAGTGACAATTCTTATGAGTTTGAGTGATGATAGTTTAGGTTTGACCAAATCTTAAGAGGTCTCAAACAGACTAAGTATTGTCAGTAGGAGAGCGGCTCCCCTGGAGAAGTCACATGCACATTTGACTTTTTTTACCGGACTTTGGATTTTTAGTGTTCCATATGGTTTATTTGAATTATCAAATTTTTAGATAGACCAAATTATAAGAGATTAAAAAGTTAACATTTCGCTAAAATCATCGAAATCGCGGTTTTCTTCTTCGGTGGGAGAGTTGACTTTTTATTGGTAAGAGATATGATTTTTTTGATATTTTTATTGGATTCAAATGGGGGTACTTCCTTATTTACATGTAATATCTTAAGTAAATGAAATAATAAATTATAACATTTACTTAAATGATATTCAGGTAAATAAGGGGATCCTGACAACCCTGCCTGAAGAGGATCCTGAGCCCTGACTCCTGACAACCCTGCCTGACACACATACATAAATATAATATATATCGCATCAGGGCGAATCCGATTCGCCCCGAATCGGCGATACGTCAAACCTTGGTTCATCTCGAACACCTGAGATAAACGGGTTCAAAAATATTTATTTTGATTTAATTCGTGATGTATTTTAAATGCAATGTTTTGATAGCGCGACATGTTGAGATATACAACTTCCATTGTGCAAGGTCAACGTAATTCCGGTTGAAGGCGATTATAATACACACACCGTATCAACATTCGGGTCAACAAAACGGCCCCTACAACTGGAAGATAGCGACGACGGACTTCAAACAAACTCCAAGTGGAGAGAAATTTCCCCTATGGGTCCCACTTTATAGCAACGACCTAGAAGGGGGAGGGATTTGCGCCAAAGCACCCCCCACGGGGGGTCTGTAGGAATACATGGTGGGCATCACATGCACAACGAAAATGATATATTAAACCACGTTTCCCACACTTTGTTATCGGACCGGGATGACGTTCGAGGTGCATGACTGTCATGCAACTAGGGCTGCAAACGGATCGGATTCAGAATCGGAAACACAGTTTCCCATTCTGATAATCGAAATATAGTTCCGATTTCGATAAAATCGGAATGGTTAATTCTGATTCCGTTCCGATTCCGATTATATTATCGGAACCAAAATTCCGATAAACTAAGGTGTTTACCATGAATTATATCTTTTGAGTTAATGGATAACTTATCGGAATATCCGATTCTGATAAGCTATCAATTTTCAATTCTATAATTGATATTTTTTATCGAAATTAGATCGAAATTTCAAAATTTCGGATTCCGTTTGCAGCCCCACATGCATCCATACAAGTATGAGACTATCTCACCTAAGGGTGCTTGTAGAACCCCTGAAGCGTAGAACCAGTCCCGCGGACATAGGAGCTTACGCGACCTCTCTCTAGAGGAGTCCATACGGCGGCAACTGGGGATGATGGCTCCTCCTCTTGCCGGCATCTCCTCCTCGTCGGGGCTGCTCCCAGCAGCACCTCCTCTACGTCTCCACTCTAGCAGCCACGCAACAACAACAACGGCAGCAGTAAGACGTAGCAGTAGCAGTAACAACTAGTATTGCTTCGCAAGTAGCAGCAAGTAGCGGCAGCAGAAGCAGTAGTAGCCAAGCAGCAACTGCTGCAACAGGGAGGAAGAACCTCCTATTGCTCCTCTCTTCTTTAAGAGACGGTGCTACGGATGGAGATGCGTGTGAGGAGAGGAGAGTGGATGAAGAAGGAGGAGAGAGAGAGAGAGAGAGAGAGAGAGAGGAGAAAAAAAGAGAGAGAAGAGAGAGAGAGAGAGAGAGGGTGTTCCACCTACACCTTCGCCCCTGTTGGAACGCGATTTTTCTTTCTTTGTTTTTCTAAAAAATGAATCTTCGCCCCGGAAAGATCCTGTTCATTTGATTTGTTTGCGCTTTCTTGCGGCGTGCCAGACTGTTTACGAGAAACATACAAAGATTTATTTTATGAGGGTACGGGTAAAGGCCCGGCACCCTCGAATATTTCATTTCATTTTTTCCGCGTGCGCTCGCTCGCGTTTTCAAGGCGATTGGGGTGATCGTGTACTGGACCGTTCCCCACCGACCAAAGTCGATGTTTCATTTACATCGAGTACAAGACTCGAATACCTTCGATGCGTATGTTTTGTTAAAAGACCAATGCCGAAATTTTAAAGGAAACAGATGACAAGTAAATTTTCCACATTTCATTCAAGCGTGCTCATGTCATTTATATTTATACATTTACATTTACGCCTTAATGGGGTTTTGTACCTCCACTGGGCGTGTATTTCACAAGTCATGTACACTGGCGTCGACGACAGGGTTTTGTGCCTCCGTCAGACGTTTACATGGTAATGCAGTACTTTGTGTTACCAATGGGGTGTTTGTGCCTCCACAGGTAACGTGCCTCTACGTGTGGCGTTTTGACACCGGAGGACTTTAAACATGTGCCTCAACGTGTGTCCTTTTCATGACACCGGAGGACTTGAACATATGCCTCTACGTGTGTCGTTTCTTGACACCGTAGGACTTAAACATGTGCCTCTACGTGTGTCGTTTCATGACACCGGAGGACTTAAATATGTACCTACGAGGATCCTGTAACAACCTGTGCGTCTCTGTGCGGGCGAGCGCAGGAGGTCCCGACCACGGAGGACAACACACCACGGGGTGCCGAGGATTTTCTCCCGACACGTGCGGCCTATCTTAAGCTCGCGCACGACCGCTCTCTTAGCAGTGGGCTAGTGACTGTACTGTGGCGTGTCCTTGCAATTTTTTTGCACACGACCTGGGGTATGGTTGGACATCCCTGCCGTTTTCTGGCTTTCTGGGACATTGCTGGCCGTTGTTCTGGCTTTCTCTGACGTCCCGGTCGTTTTCCTGGCTTTTCTGCACGTTTTTGTCCGCTTCCTGGCTTTTTCTCGGGCATCCCGGCCGTTTTCTAGCTTTCTCACATCCTAGTCGTTTTCTGGCTTTATGGGACGTTCCAGTCATTTGGTGACATTTCCCGAGAACCCCTATCGAGTCCGGCTTCAAGTCACACCCAGGAGAGCGCACAGCCACTTCATAGAAGCGACGTGGGTCCCGCTCAACCGGATTGGACAAGAGGCGCGAACCGTCAGGCTATCTTTGCCATTTTCCGCACCGCAAGGACATATCTGTAATTTTTCGAGCAACATTGGTACTTCTGCAATTTTTATTATCCTTCAGGGATATTCTGCAATTTTGTCCTTCAGGGGACATTCTGCAATTTTCTAAGAAGCAGGGGTTTCCTATAATTCCTGGCTGACAGAGTTTGTGTAATTTTGATGTACACATACAAAACTTTATATCCCCGAGGCGTTTGCTTAATTTCACAGAAGCTTAGGTTCGTGTACGGGTATATGTGCAATTTCACACACATGCACAAATCTTCTCCTCCCCAGGGGGCCTTTGTGTAATTTTACACAAACTAGGTCCCGCACTGGGGTCTTCATACGAAGAACAAACATGTCCCCCTTCCTCCCAAGGAGGGGACTTCTCCTGAGGGTCTGCGCGAGAGAATTCTCGAGCGCCAGACGGCCTTAGGTTTCGCTGGGACGCAAAGCATCTCGCCAGCGTGGGGATGAAAAATCTCTCAGGCGGGGTCTCCGCGCGAGAGCCCTCGCCCCTCTGGAAGCCGGGGGTTTGCAATGGGGTATGGCTCCCTATTATAGGGATTTTGGCGGGTCGAACCGGCGGAGGTGCGCGACCCGCGGGGGTGCGCGACACTGGCAACGAGGCACACGAGCGTCGAGGCAGCACGGCAGAGAGGCAGCTACCGGCGGGGGTGTGCGCCCCTTGCCCGGACCGGTGGGGTGCGCGGCCCGTCGAGGGGTGCACAGCACAAGCGACGAGGCAGCACGAGCGTCGAGGCAGCGCTGCAGAGAGGCAGCGACCGGCGGGGGTGTGCGCTCCTTGCCCGGACCGGCGGGGGTGCGCGCCCCTTGCCCGGTACCGGCGGGTCCCCTGCCTGGTCTGGCGGGGGAGTGCCCAGCTTGACCCGGCGGGAGTGGCCCCCGCGCGGACCGTGGCGGGGGTGCGCCCCCCCCCGCGCGACCGGCGGGGGTGCGCCCCCCTCGCGGACCGGCGGGGTGCACCGCGCGACCGGCGGGGTGCACCCTTGCGGACAGACGGGGGTGCGCCCCCCGCGCGGACCGGCGGGGGTGCGCCCCTGCGCGGACCGGCGGGGGTGCGCCTTGCCTGGGCCTCCCACGCTTTGGCCGTTTCGTGCTTGGAGAGCTCTGGGCTTTCTGAAGTTTGTTTGTTGGTTGACAGCCGTACCGCGCACGTGCACACGCGCACCTACGTGCATTTGACGTGCACCCTACGTGCGCTTTCTCCGCCGTTTCTCTGCGTTTGACTCTATTTTCGGAGAGCCCGTGCATTTGACTTTCCGAACCCGTCCGCATCGGGCGCGATCTTGAACGCGAATCCGACATCAATTTCGGCTATCCGGGTGTGTATTTCCGCTGTTGACGGGCCTTTCGAACGCCATACTCCGGGTTGAGAGACGGACTCGAATCGTTTTATCCTCCGGTGGTTCGAGTGGGGAGGCCGGGTTTATTCCCAGACTTTTGGGATTTCCAGACGAGTTTGGCCACCCGGGACTTGTTTAAATCCCGATATTGTTCGGGTTCAACACCCCTTGGCACCTCTAAATAGAGGGCCAAGGCCATGAAGAAGCGGGCGCTCTGGGGACTACTTGGGCACTCTCCTGGGGTTCTCCTGCTTGGCTGGGAAATGAACTCCCCCTCCTTAGGGGGGGGGACATGTTTGTTCCTTGTTCCTCACATGAAGACCATGTGGGTCCCAATTTGTGTAAAATTACACAAAGGCCCCTGGAGAGAAAAAGTTCGTGCATGTGCGTAAAATTACACATATGCCTAATCCATGGGCCCAAGTTTGTGTAAAATTGCAAAAAGCCTCCTCGGGAGTATAAAATTTGTGTATGTGTACATCAAAAGTACACATATATCCCTGCTGCCCGAAAAATTATAGGAATACCCCTGTTGCCCAGAAAATTACAGAAATATCTCCGGTGGAAGGAAAAATGACAGAAATGTCCCTGCTGTCTGGGAAATTGCACAAAAGTCTCCGGTTTGTGGGAAATGTCATAAAGGCCCCCGGGAAGAGCAGAAAATTAGAAATACCCGGTTTGCAGGGAAAAGTGCAGAAGAGTCCTCAGATGATGTAAAATTGCAAGAAGTCCCTCTGTTGTCCAGAAAATTACAGAAGACCCCTGAAAGGTGCAGAAATTGCATAAATGTCCCGATTGTGGGAAATTTACAGAAATGCCCCTACCTTTAAAAAATACAGAAATACTCCGGTTTAGGGGAAAACTACATGTAAACCCTCACGGAGTTCGAAGATTCATGAAACATGGAGTCCTTGGTCGGTCCCCAAAATGGCACGAAGCCCCTGGCAGCTCCAAAGGCGACGGAGCCCAATGCGGGAATACTGTTGGCACGACTCGGTAGAACGGTACCCACGTCACGTCTCTCTGAAGCGGCGTGCGCTCTCCTGGGTCGGGCTTGAGTTAACCCCACTTGCCAGGTGCTCGAAAAGTCAGTTAATGGCGGAAATGTCCGAATATTTAGTCAATGGCGAAGACACTTGAGGAAGTCAACCAATGGCAGGAATGTCCTAGAAAGCCAGAAAACGGCAAGGATGCCCCAAAAAGCCAGGAAATGGCAAGAATGTCCCAGAAAGCCAAAAAATGGCAGGGATGTCCAAGAAAGCCAGGAACTGGCAAGAATGTCCCAGGAAGCCAGAAACTGGCAGGAATGTCCCAGAAAGCCAGGAAATGGCAGAGATGTCTGGGAAAGCCAGGAACTGGCAGGAATGTCCCAGAAAGCCAGAAAACGGCAGGGATGTCCCAGAAAGCCAGGAACTGGCAGGGATGTCCCAGGAAGCCAGAAAACAGCAAGGATGTCCCAGAAAGCCAGGAACTGGCATGAATGTCTTAGAAAGCCAGGAAATGGCAGGGATGTCTGGGAAAGCCAGGAAATGGCAGGAATGTCCCAGAAAGTCAGAAAATGGCAGGGATGTCCCAAAAAGCCAGGACTGGCAGGAATGTCCCAGAAAGCCAGGAAATGACAGGGATGTCGCAGAAAGTTAGGAACTGGCAGGAATGTCTCAGGAAGCCAAGAAATGGCAAGGATGTCCAAGTAGACCAAGAAACGGCAAAAGCACATGGATAAGTCAATCAATGACGAAAATGCCCGGAGCCGCTCAGAAAAGTCAAAAAATGACCTAGAGGCCTAGCTCATGTCGTTTGCACGGCCCGGTGGAGCGGGACCCACGCTGTTTCTATGAAATGGGGTGCGCTCTTTTGGGCCCGGCTTACGGCACGTCGCTCCAAGTCTTGGGATTGTCAAATAACGGCAAGAACCCTTGTATATGTCGAGACATGGCCGAAAGCTCCGGAAGGTCAAGATACGACCGAAAATCCCCGAAAAGGTCGAGAAATGACTGTAAAGCCCCTTGAATAGCCTCGGGGTTTGTAACTTCGAACACCTGAGATAAACGGGTTCGAAAGAAGCACTGAAACAAGCCCCGAAAATTCCTATAAATAGGGGGGTAGGGGCCATGAAGAAAGGAAGGTCGCAGAGCGCAGATCCACCCCCCGGAAGATTGTTCTCTCTCTCTCTCTCTCGTTCGGTCGAAAGTTTGATGATCGTACGCGACCCTCTTACGTTGAAGGGAGAAAGGAAATACCGGCTCTCGTGCTCCGTCCGTGTTTGCACATACACTGGGCCTCTCCGTGCTCCGTTCGTGTCTACACGTATGCCGGACCCCCCGCGCTCCCTCCGTGCTTTGCGACGTTCGAGGAAGAAGACACTGCAAGTCAATATATAAGACCCGGTATTTAGTAAATAAGTCCTTCCGTGTTTAAAATAGCACGTACGAAGGCACATTGATGTAAACGTCCAATGGAGGCATAAACACCCCGTTGAGGACATACATGTAAACGTCATAAATACGACGTGTTTGAGGACATTTGTGGAAATTTACTCGTCGTCCAATTTCCTTAAACTTCGGCGTAAGGTCTTTTAACAAACGTATCGCATCGATGGTATTCGGGTTTTTACCCGATGTAAATGAAACATTGACTCCGGTCGGTAGGGAACAGTCCAGTACACGACCACTCCAATCGCCTGAAAATACGGACGCGCGTGGAAATAAATGTAAAATACTCGAGGGCTCCGGGTTTATACCCAATCCACCTCACAAAATAAAAAATCTTTGTCTGTTCATTGTAAACAGTCTGGCATGCCCGAAATGCGAAGCAAATTAAAAAAAAAAGGACGTACGCGCGCCCGTACGTGCGTCGAACTTAAAAAATATTCCGCGTTCCACAGCTACAATTCCCAATAATCGGCTGTACTAGATCTGGGACTTCTAGACCTATAAGTTTGGTATTAAAGAATGGAGTACTTAAACAAGACATTCTTGGTGTCTCAAATCGACCAAGTATACAACTGGAACCTCGGAATCGCTGTCTGACAATTAGGTATCATCAACTATACAACATTTCGAGAGTGAATCATTTAGTGAGCTCATTCTCCAATGAGCAACTGCACCATATCCCTAGTGTCTCTACACAAGTAGTTAGGAGACGGGAGACCAGCTACCTCCATCATATAGATGAGTATATGGCACACGGTCTGTCTGGTTATCTCGATGTCCTTCTTTTGTAACCTATGACTAGGAATATTTAGGATGTGTTTAAAGAGAATTGAGCTCATTATCATGATCCAATTCCACATGGCATCATATATACATCATCACTTGCATGTAATATATATTATATAGTGAGAAAATGTCATTAGTATTATTACCAAAAGAGATTAGTACAAATTACAAGTGCCATCACTAATGCGAATTGACTTGCAGGACACTCATAACTAGCAGTTTCTACGCATAGCGCACCCCCCACGGGAGGTTTCTGTGCAAAGCACACCCACGAGGGGTTTCTCCGCAGCAGCACCAACAGCCACCCCACCCCCCCCCCCCCCCCCCCCCCACAGCACCTTGTTTTTTTTTTCCAGTTTGTGGGCCATATCCCAAGGCAAGAAAGGTGGAAAAGGGGGCGTGGGAGGCGGATACTTACCCAGAGGCGCAAGAACATGTCCGATGGACCCCTCCCTTGGCCCCTCAACCTCTATAATAGGAGGCCAATGGTCAAGGCGAGAGGAGACTTTGGGGAAAATACCAGATCCGACTCTTGAACCTCCCACTGGTTGGAACCTCCTTGTGGTAAAGACTTGAGCTTGGGGGAGAAAGACTTGTTATCCAAGGAAATTGCAGGTCTTTATATGGCCATGTATTTTTGTAAATAAGTTCTTCCATGTGTGAAAAATAAATACATAAGATGAGGAGAGTACTTTTTGTATACTTTGGTAACACTTAACGGTTGTACAAGTGTGCCATGAAATATAAATGCAAATGCGATAAAGATATTTGCGGTTGCAACATATGGATGTCTAAATACCGTTTCTAACTCCATAGTCGGCAAAGGTCTTTTAACAAAAATATCGTATCAAAGGTATTCGAGTTCGACTCGATGTAAATAAAAGACTGACTCCGATTGGTGGGAAAATGTTCAGTATACGATCACCCTAATCACGTGATAAAACAGGCGTGCATGGAATGCAAACCTCATAAGATACACACAAATACCTGAGTGCTTGGACACACATACTCCTTGCACCTCATAAACCTTAAACTTTGTCTGTTTCTTAAACAATCTGACAGGCCCACGCAAAACATATTGTGCGCATGTGCGCATGTTCTCCGAGGCCGTCCCACATGCAGTCAGACAAAGGAGGTTAGGGAAAAAAATTATTAAAACTCTTCTACAAGAATGGCTTTGACTCCTCGTCCATTCATCAATAGTGTATGGACAATAAATCTACTTATTCTACTCCAATTTTAAGGTGTCAAAGTAACCAGAAGCTATGTTTTCCACATAAATGGTTACTCTCTTGAAGTTGCCTGTTCCCTCCATATGCTCTGCAGCTAGTTAGAGAAACCTGCATATAAAAAGTTCTAATGTACAAATTGTCCTTGTGCCTAAGCTATGAGGTAAATCTAGTAGTTCCCATTCCAAAAATACATCCATATGAAACACAAGCAAAATAAACTTGAATCCTGAAAATAGAGCCAAACAAATCAAAATGCTCTATGCCATTTTTAGTCACATTTGTTTCTTTGCATTACGGTGCCAGTAAGCTTCATTGCAATTTACAGTTATGGTTTGAATTTGCAGTGTGATGAAGATGCCTGTGCTAAAAAAACTATGACGCCAATTGAATTCCAGGTTACATGCATTTTATCCTTAATCTTACTGAACCTTTACTTCATGTATTCTTTTGTTGATATCCGTTGCATTTCCCCCTATGCTGCAAACTTAAACAGAGCTTACTGATAAATGTGTAAAGGAAGTAAACGTGTCCATCATGGTATGGCAATGTTAATTTCTCTCTCCCACACACCTTAATTTTCCCATTTGTATGTTAGCATTATGCGGTACAAGTATGGGTTTTTCCTAGTCCAAAAGTATGTCATGAAATTCAGGAAGACATCAATAGGCTGACGACACAAATAAACACCATATACCCTATATCCAACTAGAGGCCAAGGACTTCCCATCAACTTGAAATAAATAACTTTTTAAATAAAATATATTGTAATTAGATTTTGTAGCACTGGCAATAAAGCTTCTTGGAACGTAACCATGACATGGTCACATTTCATTAAAAAAAGGGAAATGGTATAAAATGCAAACAGAGAGAAAACTATATCCCAGAGAAAAAGCGGACTGGGGCAGCAATGTGACAAATGATGTTGGAATGAAGTTCCTCCAGGTCCTGAATTTGGAGACCACCATATTGGCACTGCTCCTATCACATGAATGCCTGTTCGCTGCAAAAAGTAATTTAGTGGTAACCTACAAAATTTGCCCTGAATATATTATTGTTTCTTTGTCTCCAACTTGCCCACATCAATACATCATGGCAGACATGATTGAAATCCAAACATCCTTTTCAATTCCTGTAGGCTTCCTGCTAGACCTAGATCACCACAACATGAATTCTGTGGTGCCATTATGCATGGCATCTTTAATTTGAAAACACCTGCTCCCAATCATCAAAGAACCCTGATAATCCAGCAAGAACAGAGCAAGTGTTCGAATGATTCTTCTTGCACTTTGCAATACTGAAGTTCTTTACTCTGTCTGCAGTTGGTGGTCTGAAGCTGGCTATATTCAACAGAAATGTATTGATTTTAGTAGGTAGTGTTTTTGTTTACACCATTTTATATACCATCACATTTTAGCCCCTTGTATAGATGATAGGTGTTGAGTAAGATTTAACTGAAAACTGACCCTATGTCTCCTACCTTCTTGAATATTATTGTGACTTGACATAACAATTCTTACAGCTGAAGATATTCTATGGCGTCCACAACAGTAAGATTCCTTCTTACATGAATTACCCAACTTGCAGGGTGTAACACCCCAACCGAACGGAGTCCTTGTACCATGGCTTGGGCGAGGAGCAACACAAATAGAACTCAAACCCATCTGTTATGGGATGGACATTTTCTGCACTGCACAAATATATCACAAACCATTCCCACCACCAAAACAGAAATAGATTATATCTGTATGTCAGTATAAGGTTCACAGCGTAGTACATTAATTATACATAACAGTGTTGTCTATGCTGGTGCTTCCATGGATTTTATTTTTCTTCAGAGAAGCAGCGGCCTAAGGGAAAATCTTCCAAGAAACCACGCAGGATGTTCATAAGGTCCCCAGACGAGGTTGAGCCAAACCACCTACAAATTAGGATGTTCATACATAAAACTGTCGTCACGGCTGGTTACTCGTCACGGCTGACTACTCAGGGTTGATGCCTACCATAAGTAATCTGAACCACCCCTTGAGAGGGAGCTGGAGTACTGACTTAACACATCAAATTCATATCTTACTTGGATGCGGATTGATTAAGAGAAGAATGAGGTTGTGTGTACAGAGAGAGACAAGGAAATTCGGGAGCTCACAGTGCTGGTAAATGGTCACACGAGGATAAAAAGGAAGACTAGAAACAATTAAACTAACACTGATTTAGCTTCAAATGAAGCAAGAACATAAATGGATCATAGTTTACTGTGATCATGGTAGGGGAGCCAAGATCAGGTTATGCCCACCTTTAGAACAAAGGCCTCTAAAGAACACACCCACTTCTCGACTGGATGGCCTACTCTGTTCAACGTCCCAGATTATTGCAATGACACCCCTGTTGACACATTTTTTTATTAAAAAAATAAAATAAAAACAAAAATTAAAATAAATAATAATATAAAAAATACCCAAAAGTCGGGTGGCCACCCCCGCTAGGCAGGCCTGGCGCGTAGGCCACCTCCGCCAGGCCAGGCCTACGCGTGGGGCCCGCCGCGCGGCCACCCGCGTCGGGCCAGCGCACCGCCACCCGCGCCAGGCCTGCGCGCAGGGCCCGCAGCGCGGCCACCCGCGCCGGGCTAGCGCGCACGGCCACCCGCGCTAGGCCTGCGCGCGGGGCCGCCCCCGCGGCCACCCGCGCCGGGCTAGCGCGCGGGTCTGGTCGGCCCGGCGGCCATGGCCACCCCCTGTTCCACTCGCGCCGGGTCTTCCACCTCCGTCGGTCTCCTTCCCAAAAACCCCTATAAATAGGGGTAGGTGATGGGAATCGAAAAATTGCACCAAAGGATCCATGGGCCATTTGTTTACTTTGTTGGCCCATTAGAGACTCACTTGATGTAATTTTCTCTTTTAAAATTTTATGTATTTAGAAAGGGGTATTTTGGTCTTTTGGGCCCTTGGTAGGTGAGAAGGGCCATGTGGGTCTTTAAATACGTGTAACCCCCCCACGTTTGGAAGGGAACAGTTTGAAGAGAAAAAAAAAGTGACTTTTTCTCCAAGCTCCCCCCCTCCCCTTCGGTAAGCCCTCTCCCTCTCTTCTCCTTCCCCCTGCTTCTTCTCCTTCCCGTCCCCCATCAACTTTGTATCAGAGCACGACAGCGATCCCCGCTGCCTTCTCTTTACCTCCTTCCCCGGTCATCTTTCCCCCCCTGCTTGCGTCGCCCCCCCTGCGCCATCCCTTCTTCGTCTTCTCCTCCCCATCCACTTCTTCTCTTCTTCCGGAAACCCCCTGTGCGATTCCCCCTCCCTGTTCTCTCTGCGCGAACCCCTCCCTGTCCGCTCATCCCCCTCCCTCCGTTTCCTTTTCCTCGCAGTCGCCGCAGCACAGCCCACCCCCCCCCTGCACCGGCTTCCCCGTTCCCGGGTCCCCCTCCACGGTCGCGCTCGCGACCCCGCGTCGGGCGCGTCGGGGTCTCCTCCTTTTCCCCGCGCCGGACGCGCCTGGGCGCGCGCCGGGCGACTGAAGCCGCAGGACTGCCTCTGCTCTGTCGCACCGAACTCTCCACCCTCCTGCCTCTGTTCTCTTTCCCTCGCGACCCCCCCCCCTTCAAGCCCTACCCCATCACCGAAGAACAAGAAGAAGAAGAGGGCAGGGAGGGGAACGAGGCCGTCCGCCATCGTCCGTTGGAGCTGCCGCCGCCGGACTCACCATCCGCCATTGTCGCCGCCGGCGACCACTTTCCCCGCCGTCGGAGCGAGGGTTAGAGAAGAGGAGGGAGGAGGAAACCCGACCCCTTTAAAGGGGGCCGGGTCAGCCGGTTCGCCCCTCGGTCCGGTCGGCTATAGTACCGGCGGTGCACCAGGATCCCTTGTCGCACCGCCAGCGTGGAGGGCTCGTCTGAGCTCGGTTTGACGTGCTGTTCGCGTCGCCGCGGTCCTCCCGACGGCCCCTGATCTCACGCTGGTACCCCCGACACCGCCGTCGTCCCGCATCAGATTAGGGAATCGGTTTGTTCTCACAAGCCGAGGTCCTTACCCTGTATGCCACTATCCTCACGGAGAGGATGGTTGCTCAATGTTCGAACGTGTGTTGGAAGCTATCTGAAGACCCCATTTGGATCAGTATCAAGAATGATCTTCGCGAGTTATGTGATATGTTTGCTATTGCACTATAAAAGACGATTTATGAGATAGATCTCGCCTTGGATGTCAAGTGTGAAGAGCAAGAGCAAGTAGTGATCTATGAGCCCGACGCAACATTAGCCGACGAGTATGAAGTAGAGATGCGGGTATGGTCTGAGTTGCAGGACTTGCATAATGGTCAAGCGACGCCAGATAATATGTTGTCAGAGGCTTCGTCCCTAGTGTCAGATAGTTGTGTTTGCACTGAGTCTGAGATAGATGGCACTTGGGATCCCGAGTTGTTCTCCCTATCGGGTCTTCAGTCGATATCGTATTGTGTGTTCGCAGAAGATCATCCTGCTGGTTCACCTTCTACTGCCGTGGTTGGCTTCGAATTTACTCTCGAGGATTTTGATGTGGTGTGGTTAAATTTCTGTGAGGCATACCCTGGTCGTCAGTTCAAGATTTGTGATATTATGATTTGTATGGCGTGTTTCACTCATGTTCTTGTGTTTATCTTCCTCCTACTTCGACCCTTTAAAATTCAAGGGCGAATTTTCTCGAACCAAGGGAGAATGATGGGAATCGAAAATTCCACCAAAGGATCCATGACCCATTTGTTTACTTTGTTTGGCCCATTAGAGACCCACTTGATGTAATTTTCTCTTTTAAAATTTTATGTATTTAGAAAGGGGTATTTTGGTCTTTTGGGCCCTTGGTAGGTGAGAAGGGCCATGTGGGTCTTTAAATACGTGTAACCCCCCACGTTTGGAAGGGAACAATTTGAAGAGAAAAAAAAGTGACTTCTTCTCCAAGCTCCCCCCCTCCCCTTCGGTAACCCTCTCCCTCTCTTCTCCTTCCCCTTGCTTCTTCTCCTTCCCCTCCCCCATCAGTAGGGGCCAAGCATAAACCCCCCCCCCCCCCTCCTAGCACTGGCGAGATGCTCTCGCGCCCCGGCGTATGGCTCTCGCGCAGACCCTCGCCCTCGCTCCCGTTCTGGCAGGACGATGGGTAGACTCTCTTGGGGCCGAGGAGAAGTCCCCCTCCTTTGGAGGGGAGGGGGACATGTTTGTTCCTCATATGAAGCCCCCATGTGGGCCCCAATTTGTGTAAAAAAAATACACAAAGGCGCTTGGGGAGAAAATTTGTGCATGTGCGTAAAATTACGCATGCGCCCCCTCATGTGGGCTCAAATTTGTGTAAAATTACATAGAGCCCCCCGGGAGTACAAAGTTTGAGTGTGTGTACATGTGTACATCAAAAGTACACATATACCCTGTTGCCCAGAAATTTGTAGGAATGCCCCTGCTTCTGAGAAAATTACAGAAATATCCCCGCGAAAGAGAAAATTGCAGGAATACCCCTGCTGCCCAGAAAATTGTAGAAATATCCCCGAAAAATTGCAAAAAGCCCTGGAAGGCTAGAAATCTACAGAAAGACCCCTGAAAGGTGCAGAAATTGCATAAATGTCCCGATTGTGGGGAAATTTGCAGAAATACCCCTGTCGTTAACAAAAAAATAGCAGAAATACTCCCGCTCAGGGGAAAACCACATGTAAACCCTCACTGAGTTTAAGAATTCAACGGAAGCCTTCGGTTGGGCCAGAAAATGGCATGAAGCCCCTGGCAAGCTCCAAAGGCGACAAAGCTCAAGGCGGGAATATCGTTGGCACGACTCGGTGGAGCGATACCCATGTCACTTCTCTGAAGCGGCGTGCGCTCTCCTGGGTCGGGCTTAGGTTAACCCCACTTGCCAGGGATGTCCGAGAAAGCCAGGAAATGGCAGGAATGTCCCAGGAAGCCAGAAAACGGCAGGGAAGTCCGAGAAAGCCAGGAAATGGCAGGAATGTCCCAGAAAAGCCATGAAACGGCAGAAGCACCTGGGAAAGTCAATCAATGACGAAAATATCCGGAGTCGCTCAGAAAAGTCAAGAAATGACCGAGAGGCCTGGCTCATGCCGTTCACATGGCCCGGTGGAGCGGGACTCACGACGTTTCTATGAAACAACGTACGCTCTCCTGGGCCTGACATAAGGCAGGCCGCCCCAAGTCTTGGGATTGTCAAATAACGACAAGAACCCTTGTACATGTCGAGAATCTCGAGATATGGCCGAAAGCTCCGGGAGGTCAAGATACGACCGAAAATCCTCGGAAAGATTGACAAGTGACCAAGAAGCCTCGAGGTTTACTAACTTCGAACACCTGAGATAAACGGGTTCGAAAGAAACGATGAGGCTCTTCTCCTCCTGCGCGGCTGAAGACCCCCCCACTTCCGGCTTCAAAGCTTCGATCGCCAAGCTCCTCGAAAGCTCTCCGAGCTCTCGCCCCCGCGCCCCTTCGTGTTGTGGAGAGAGAGACTCACTTCCGTCTGTGTTGCGCGTGCGCCAGGCCCTCTCTGCTCCGTCCGTGCTCTGTGACGTCCGTGTGAGGACAAGACACCGTAGGTCATTATATAAGACCCGATATTCGCACTTAAGTCCTCCGGTGTTTTAAAATAACACACGTAGAAGTATACTGTGTAAACGCCCAACGGAGGCATAAACACCCCGTTGAGGACGTGAATATAAATGTCATGTGATGTAAACACCCAAAGGAGACACAAACACCCTGTTGAGGACGTGAATATAAATGTCATGTGATGTAAACACCTAACGGAGGCACAAACACCCCGTTGAGGACGTGAATGTAAATGTCATAAATGCACTTGTGGAAATTTAGTTGTCGTCTATTTCCTTAAATTCTGGCATGAGGTCTTTTAACAAACATTTCGCATCGAAGGTATTCGAGTTTTCACTCGGTGTAAATGAAACACCGACTCCAGTTGGTGGGGAACGGTCCAGTACACGACCACTCTAATCGCCTGAAAAGACGGACGCGCGCGGAAACGAAATTAAAATGCTCGAGGGCTGTTGACACGGGGGAGATCTCGACAAAATGTCGGTGCGATGTGCGTTCATTCGTTTCGGTTCTCTATTTGTGGGCTTTTGTATTCATTCATTTATTTCACATGCTTTGATTTTTATGTCGCGGGGCGTGCCAGCCTGTCTAGCAGACAGAAGAAAAGGTCCGCGCAATGCGGGAGAATTTTGGTGTCCGGGGAACGGACGAGTATAGTGTCCGTGAAACGGACGGGGGTATCCGCGAACGGACGGGGGTGTCCGCGAACGGACGGATGCGCCATTTTTTATCTGAACTTCTTGAGTCCCATGTCTATTCTCATCAGGCAATTGGGGTAGCATGTGCTGGACCTCCATCTCCATCGACCGGAATCGATGTACATTTACATCGAGTTAAAACTCTTGGTATTATTTAATACCGGTCTTACCCGAATACTATTCATAGTAAAGGACGAGAAAAAAAAATACATGCTTTTAGAAAAATCCTGATCTTGACGTGTTTTTTTATTCTTTTGATTGTTTTTGAAATGCTCTGCTTTAGATATTCATTTGTTGAAAAGACTGCCTTTTTTGGAGTCCAAAGTTTTGATTTCTTTTGAAAGGGGAGCAGGTATATACCCGTGGACCGATTTGAGGTCTTTCTCCTTTTTGCAAAAGGTTGATTATGGATTTTTATTTGGGAAAACATGGGGACTATCATTATGAACGGGCATATGCCTGTGGATTTTGATTCTGAACTTGGGGGTATTATAACCAGAGCAACACTTCCGTATTAGAAGGGTGATTGTGCAATTTTCATATGGGGTTCTTTTACAGTGCCCTTTTTTGAGCAAAGTCCGAGTTTGAGGTAGAGTTTCTTTTCTCCTCATTCACAATGTGCGGGTACAATTCCGGAGAGCATATGGATGTATCTCCATAGAAGTCCTTGTCCCATTTGTGATTATGTCCAAAGCATGGTTTTGCACGGCGGAGCGAATCGGCTCGATTCGCCCGCATCGGAGCGAATCGACGCCGGCCCGTAAGCGTGATCTGCCTGGATCCGCCGTCCGCCAGGGAATCGACCGGATCCGCCTCGCTCCGGCCCGATTCGCCCGGCCCGACCCGCTCCGCTTCGCCCCGCCCCGTAAGAAACCCCCGATGCCCTGCGAATCGAGACTGTGCAGTCCCGATTCGCAGGAGCCACGCCGCAAGAGCCCTTTTCCCCCCTTTTTCCCCTTCTCTCTCAAGGAAACGCCAGATCCACACTCTAGGAGACCCAAGGAGGCTTCCTAGGTGGATTGGAAGGTGCTTGGAGGTGTTCTTGGGCTTCTCTCATCCCTCTCTTCATCTTTTTCACTGTTTTGAAGGTAAGTCTCATTCTATCTTCCATTTTTTTCTGTTTTTTGTTGATGGATGGGATTCATGGGAGGTATATTCATGGGAGATGATGTTGCAAGTGATTAGTGTTCACTTGCAACCATTTCTCCCTTGAATCTTCCATTTTTTAACATAGATTTACCCATTTTCTCCTATTTTCGAATTTCTGAAAATATTTTTTAAAAATCAAAATAATTGAAACATGATATAGCAAGTGTTTAATGTTTAGTTTCCACCATTTCTCCTTTGAATCTACATTTCTTCCACAATTTGGCCATGTTCTTCCATTTTTTATTTTCTGAAATTATTTAAATAAACAGAAATTGCAACGAAATTATATTTTTAAAAAATCAAAATTTAGAACCATGATGTTGCAAGTGTTTAGTGTTCACTTGCAACAAACACTTGCAACATTTCTCTCTTGAATCTTGAATTTTTCCACATACATTTGCCCATTTTCTTGTAATTTTGAATTTCTGAAAATATTTGTTTAAAAAATCAAAATAATTCAAACATGAGGGTGTAAGTGTTTAATGTTCACTTTCCACCATTTCTCTCTTCAATCTTAAAATTTTCCACATAGATTTGACCTTTTTCTTTTAATTTTGAATTTCTGAAAATATTTGTTTAAAAATTCAAAATAATTCAAACATGATGGTGTAAGTGTTTAATGTTCACTTTCCACCATTTCTCCTTTGAATCTATCTTTCTTACACATACTTTTGGCCATGTTCATCTAATTTTTTATTTCTGAATTTATTTATAAAAAAATCAGAATATATTTTTTAGATGAAATTTAATGAATAACTATTTTATGTAGATGGCACCGAAGAAAGCTGCTAGTGAGGACATTGGGTGGCAGCACGGGACTGCAATAGGCAGTAGGCACAATTACAAGTGCAACTACTGCGGCCATACGGGCCAAGGAGGGGGCGTCTCCCGCCTCAAGAAGCACCTTGCAGGTGGGCGGCTTGCAGGGTACCAAGATGTCCAAGGTTGTAAATCCGTGCCTGCTGAAGTGAAGCGGCTCATGATTGAACACTTGAAGGGTGTTCGTGCTGAGTCGCAAAGAAAGAAGGCGGACAGGGAGATGCAGGAGAGGATCATCTCGGGAAGGCAACGAGATGAAGATGACGATGAGGAACCTGATGTGCCTGATGTCCCTGAGCAGAGAGGGAGCTTTGAGGTTGGGAGTGGTAGTGGTGGCAGTGGTAGTAGAGTTGGGGGTGAGACGCAGTCCCGTCGGTACTCCAATGTGGGTGATTACTTCACTCATATTCCATCCTCAACCAACGTACCAAACCCAGACAGAGAGCAAGGGCAAAGGAAGAGATCCACGGGTGTAACCTTAGAAGAGGTGGATCCGCATTTATATTCTCGGGAGCATGGAAAACAAACCAGAATTGATGATGCATACAACAAGCAAGGGCCTAGATATAAAGTGGGCCGTGCAGTGGCAAAATGGTGGCATCATTCGGGCATTTCATTCAATGCAGCTAATAGCCCGTATTACAAAAGTATGATCCAAGAGGTACAACAACAGGGCTTCATGTGCAACCACCCTCATCAAGAGACTTGGCAGGGAGATATCTAGATGAAGAAGTGCAGGAGATCAAGTCATATATCCAAGGCTTCAAAAAAAAGTGGGAAAAATATGGTTGCACACTCATGTGTGATGGTTGGTCAGGTACGACCAAGAGTAGTCTTATCAACTTCCTTGTGTATTGTGATAGACAGGTGTTCTACCACAAATCTGTTGATGCATCCGATAGAGTGCACAATTCTGAATATATTCTAAGTTTGATGCGGGAGGTTGTGGATGAGATAGGAGAGCAATATATTGTGCAAGTGGTGACCGATAATGGCTCTGCATACAAGAAGGCAGGTGAGGAGTTGATGCTTCTTTATCCTCATCTTTACTGGACTCCTTGTGCAGCACACTGTGTAGATTTGATGTTGAAAGAGATTGGCACATTGCGACCTGTCAGGACGGTGGTGGAGGCTGGGCAGAAAATCACAAGGTACATTTATAATCATCATGTTGTGTTGGCGTGGATGAGAGAGTCCACAGGTGGAGAGTTGTTGCGGCCGGCTATCACCCGCTTTGCAACTAATTTCATTGCTTTACAAAGTCTCCTAAAGCATAAAGATGGTCTAAAACGCATGTTTAGGACAGACAGATGGATGCACAGCACTTTTGCAGGGACTTCTGATGGTAAAGAGGTAGAAGGGATCATCTGCAGCGCTAATTTCTGGGACCGAGTCTTCAAGCTGGTGCAAATCATTGAACCTCTTTATGAGGTTTTGAGGGTGGTTGATGGGGATAGGAGACCAAGCATAGGTTTGGTTTATGCAAAAATTGAAGCTGCAAAGAAAAAGATCCACGATGTGTCCCCTCGTTATGCACACTTGGTCTTAGACGTTGTTGAGGATCGGTGGGACCGACAAATGAGTCGGGATCTACATATGGCGGGTGAGAAAATTTTAGTTCAACTTGGTACTATATTTTTTTTTAGTACAATCACACTAATTGATTTTATACCATAATTGCAGCTTACTATCTCCATCCTGCTTACCATTATGCGTTCGAGCTATCGTACGAGGATCACTTGATTGCCGCCTTTACACGGGTTGTTGAAAGACTGTCAAGGAGTCCATTGGATGCAGCAGATGCTATTGATCAGGCGAGCATTAATACAAGTACATCATGTTTATGTCAATTAATCAATTGCAGCTTTTTCTAATGGACTTCATTGCGGCAGATGAAGAGCTTTAGAGAAGGGGTAGGGAGTTTTGCAGAGCCATCCGCTATTGCTGGTCGGGACCGCATTGATGCGGTAATGTGCTTTCCCTTTTATAATTACATATTAGTAAACTCAACGATTGACTAATGAGTGCAACAATATTTTTTTACAGCTGATTGGTGGTTCAACTTTGGGCATTCGACACCCATATTGAGGAAAATTGCAGTAAAGATCTTGTCCCAGACCTCCTCCTCAAGTGGGTGTGAGAGAAACTGGAGCACCTTCGCATTGATACACACCAAAGTCCGGAACAGGTTGTCACATAGGCGGTTGGACAATTTGGTGTATGTGCATTATAACATGAGGTTGAGGGTGAAGCATTTAACAGAGGATCCAAAGAGGGGGGAGGTGGAGGATGATCCGGTTGACATTGGGTTTCTACGAGATGATGAAGACCCAATGGTTGCATGGGTTGCACGAGCGACCACAGAGCGGGGAGAGTTCGAGTTAGATGAGGAGGCAGATGATCCGGAAGATCCACCACGGCCAAACACATTTTTAGCTAAGGCTATCGAAGCTGCAGAAGCGGAGGAGGGGGGTGATGGAGATGTGGGAGGGGGCGGCCAACCACATTCTAGTCAATTTCGGGCCGAAGAAGAAGATGAGGTAGATCTTCTTGGCGAATTATCAATTGGGGCAAGAGGTGAGACAGTAGTTCTAATTTGTTAAACATGTTCATTCTTTGTTTTGTCATTGTCTGTTGTATAATTTGTGATGTTGGGGACTATTGCAGGTGGTGCAATTGTTGATGATGATGCAGAGTTTGAAAGATTGATGAATTAGGCCCGTCAGCCCACTCAGAGTTTATGAGAGAAGCACAAGCAATTGTTTCCGCAGAACCAAGAAGGAAGGGATCACATAAGGAACCTGCTGCTCTCTCCCAAGCTGCAAAAGGAAAGGCGGTGGCGACATCCCAACCAAAGAAAGGAAAGGGGAAGGACATAGGTCCAGCAGGTGGCCCAGCCAAAGGCATTGTCATTACAGAGCCAACCGCCCCAGCACAAAAGAAAAAGAGTTGGTTACCCTGGGGATCCAAGAAAGGGAAAAAATTGGTTGCCCCTTCTGTAGATCCACTTGACATTGCAGATTTAGAAACATTGGATCCAAATGCAGAAGAAACACCTCCAGAGGATTCGCCACGATTACCCTACAGCCGCTCCCATGACTCCATGACAACTGGTTCACCGGGTGGGTCTGTAGGGGGAGGTGATGGAGATGGGGGAGGGGGCGATGGTAATGTTGGAGAAGGGGGAGGGGGCAGGGGTAATGATGGAGATGGGGGAGCATTCATAGCGGAGCAGCATCATGGCGGCCCAGTGAAGTACAATAGAAGGCGAAGGGTTAGGGGAGGTGGTCGTGCAGAAGGTGCAGCAGTGGATAGTGATAGCTATAACACTATGATATCTGATTTTGAAAGAATGAGTACAAATGAGTCTGTGGGATCCTATGGATATGGGGGACATAGTTATCAGCCAGAGTCCGACACAGGCTACTCTAGTGGCTATAGTGGCTATAGTGGGTACGCCACCACAGGCTACCCAGCACCATATTTCATCCTCCTCCGTTTGTTCATGTTCCTATTCCTGTTCCTGTTCAGCAGATTGATGCTTCTGCAGAGGATGTGCAAATGGCGAGTTTGAGGATAGTCCGTCCTGGATGCGAGGTGTGGGACCACTTTGTGAGGGAGTTTCGGAGAAGATACAACACCATGATGACTTGGGATGAGTTCCGTTCATTTGTGTCTCGAACCAAAAGTTATCATCTTATTAGAGAGCTGCCCTCAGAGTCGGATGAGTCTGTCCAACCCCAGTGGGGTACATATGATCCATATCACCAGGGATATTGGGGATACTAGACTCATTGTACTTTGTATTTGGATTTGAATTTCAGGTTTGTACTTTTTAGTTGATATGAGTCTCATTGTATTTTTCAATTGGAATTGAGTTTCATGTTTCACATTTCATGTTTATACTTTGAAGTTTGTTCTCAATTTCAATACAATTGAATGAAAATAGATGTTTGTGTAGTATTACATGCCATAAATATCATCAGTTATACATGATGTTCTTCACAAGAGGTTGTAAACATAGAAACAACCAAAAAATATCAAAACCATGCGAATCTGGCCAAACTGGGGCTTCAGCCATGACTGCCCAACAGTTTCCAGGCGAATCGGCGCACTAGCAAACCATGGTCCAAAGTCCATTTCCACGGGTATGGTTCTCGTGGAGGTGCATATGTGCTCCCATTTGGAGTATCTGAGCGCAGTTCTTGTCTTATCCTCCTTTTTTTTGGATGTGTGTATATTATCACAATCCCCTTTTTTTTTTTGAATATATGAGTATATCTTGGCGAGTCCCCGCTTAGGCAGGGTGTCCATGTAGAGATATTTTTATATTGGTATATGCTTATATCCATGTGTTCTCGGGAGAAACTTTGCCCAGAGGGATTTTGCCTTAAAGAGATATATGTGTATAAACACAAATTTGCACTTTGTGAATGTATTCTCAAACGGTATCTCTATTTGAGCAGAGTGTCCGATGGGAAGGTGCCCCCGTATGAACGGGATTCCCTTTTGAGAAACATATACACAATGGGGCATATTTGTGATTATATAGATATGTTCTCGGGCATAGTCTCTATTTGGGCAGAGATTCCACTAAGAAATATATTTATATAAACATGAAGTTTGTGATTATACGGATATGAATTTAGAGGGAACTTTTGTCCGGGCAGGATTCCTCCTAAGAGACATATGCGTATAGGCACAAATTTGTGATTTTATGGATATGTTCTTAGGGGAGTCTCTATTTGGGCAGAGTTTCCCCTTAATGAACATATACATAAGAACATCAATTTGTGAATATACGAATATGTTCTTGGGCAGAACCTCCGCTTGGGCAGAGTTTCCTCTAAGAAATATATACATATAACACGAGTTTGTATTTATATGGATACGTCCCCTGAGAGAGATTTTTGCCTAGGCGGGATTCTCCTTAAGGAACATATTTGTATAATTACAAATTTGTAATCTTTATATATGTGTTCTTGGACGGAACCTCCACTTGGGCAGAGTTTCGTCTTAAGAATCATATATATAAGAACACAAATTTGTGATATACGAATATGTCCTTGGGCAGAACCTCCGCTTGGGCAGAGTCTCCTCAAGAAAACATATACATATAAGCACAAAATCCACCATCCCAGAGACTTGCTCGATGGGCGGCGAGAACATGGGTATTTAAATACCATGTGTCCATAGAGACTTGCTCGATATGGACGGCATTTAAACCCCGGGAATATCACCCCACAGAGACTTGCTCGATGTGGGGGATGGGGATTAAGAAGGAATGTCGATGACGATTACGCCGACCGCTCTCCTCTCCGCGCCTGGCCTATCGGGCTAAAGAAGGGGATTTGTACCTTCGCACACCAAGCAAGAGGGATTTGAGAATGAGAGAGGGAATGAGCAAATGCTCTTTTCTATTTTTCTGGGATTTTTCCAACAGGGCTTCGCCGGAGCAAGATGGATCGCCCCCCTTTCCTTATGGAATAGGGGGGGTATTTATAGGGGTTTTGGACCCCTTTACATTGCGTGGGAGAGAGGAGAGAGCCCAACCGATGGTGACCTCATGATGAGGTCACCATCGGTTGGGCCTAACCGATGGTGACCTCATCATGAGGTCACCATCGGTTAGGGGGGGGGGGTAACCGATGGTGACCTCATGCTTAGGTCACCATCGGTTAGCCCTTAATCGATGGAGGGGGGGGGGGAGAAATTTTCTATAAATACCCCCCCACATCCTCATTTGTGAAGTGTCGATGCCGGAGGTGCTGCTAGAATTGTGCTCCTCTTCTCGGAGTTCTGCCTGACTTCTCGGAGTTCTGCCCGATCGGAGGGTGCTTTTGCAAGCATCGGAGTTCTTCCTCGAGCTTGTTCTTTGTACTTGTCCTTCGTACTCGGTCTATAGATCTTGTGCTGCCGGATTTTTCCGTGCTTTGTACTTTGGACGGAGACATGTTCTCCTTGTACTTTCACTTTAACCGGGAATCCGGGCGTCATTTTAAGGGCCGGAACTCCCCTGCTGAACTTTGGGGAAGGATCCCACTGATAAGTTTGTAACTTAAATAACCTTGGGGTCATTTCAAATCACAACTTTTCGGCCTCTGAGCAGGCTGTTGATAATATATTGTAACCAGGCCTGTTGATAACCAGCATTTAATCTTCATGGCTCAACGACCTCTTTCATCATGTCCATGACTTGAACGATTTTCCGCCAAGAATAGGCTTCAACTAGCCAAGTTGCTGGACCATCATCTGATAAATTCTATAATTTCCGCTGAAGTAAACGTGTCACACTTTTACCATTCAACAAGGGCTCATGGTTTAAACCCAATGTCCCTTATAAATAAAATATTTTTGTCTGTTTTTCGTAAACAGTCTGGCACGCCCGAAACGCAACTCCAAGACGCATATCTATGCGTCGGAAGGAGAAAATATAATAATGTGAAAAGATATTTCCGCGTTCCACAACCCCCCATTCCATGGTGATAATAGTGCTTTTAAAATGCCATTTTCTTATTTAGACAACAGAAACTAAGTGGTTTAGACACTTGGGTCACATGCATACAAGGTCAGATTTTCTCTATAATTTCGGCGGGAAATTACATGATTTAACCCAGGTTGGAAGGGCTTGAGAGGCACGTTGCTAAACCCTTCAAAAGTCATCATGACATCTTGATTCCAAAGCTTAGGTAAGGTTCCAGTAGTGAGAAAATTACTTTAGACAGAGAATTATTTGTTTTAATGAAGTTTTTGATGCACAAGAAACTATCTCAGGTTTCATCCAAAGGATCATTGTTGAATTTCAAAAGAATGATCATTTCGATAACTTAGATGAAAATGATCGTTTCAAAGATGGGAAAGATCGAAGTGCAATTGAACTGATAATTGAAGTGTTGAACTGAGAATCGAAGTGCTGAACTGAGAATCGAAGTGAGGTTGAACTGATAATTGAAGTGTCGAACTGACAATCAAAGTGAGGTTGAACTAATAAACGAGTGTTGAACTGAGAATCGAAGTGAGGTTGAACTAATAATCGAAGCATTGAACTGATAATCGAAGTGAGGTTGAACTGATAATTGAAGCGTTGAACTGATAATCGAAGTGCTGAACTGAGTGCTAATCAATGTAGCGATTGAGGCCAATCGATTACAGGAATTAAACTGTCGGAAGGGTGCTTAGAATCAATTCTCGATCAAGTCAGAGAATCAATTATGAAATTATGACCAATTGGGGAAGGAAATTATGTATAAAGTTTTGACTTAAATTCAAATATTGAGAGCATAAAGCCTAAGTGCAGAGTGCTACGCAGGCCTACTTGTGTACATGAAGTTAACCAATCTGCCCTTGGATATAGAAAGCTTCAAAATGTTACCAAATAATTGCACCAATGATTTTGCTGAATACCAAGCAAATTCCCAAAGACAGTAGTTTATCTCCTTTCCCACTTTCAAGGAAATAGAAATTATGAAAAATCATCTCTTTTCAGAATGAATCTCCAAATAGGATATAAATTGTTCCAGCTGTTAGGGACAGTGCTCCACTTCCCTTTTCCTTTGAAGTTCTTGGATCTCACAATGTTACATGGCAGCATCTGATTCTTCTCCAATCTCCAAAACCATTTGGCCAATGCTTTAAAGGCTTGCAAAAGAAACCAGCCCAACCCACCTTGGTTTTTGCTTCTACATAATTGGGACCAACTAATTAGATTAAGGCTTCAACTGGACTCTCCTCCCTGCCCAAAATAACGAATGCTGAATGTTCTCTGTTGTGGTTTAGTCCCATATCAAAAATCTGCGGGAGTTTCATTTCTATATCTGTAGAGGATTCCTTAAACGCCTAGGTTTTGGGTTAGAGTTCAGCCCTTCAACAGGGTATCAGAGCCGATGGTATGATCTGGGGTACACATCTTGAGTTTATGCTGAATGTGACAAAGTCTAAAATCGGCATGCATGGAAGGGGGCTTCACTATTAACATGGTATGTCCCATATTGGAAAATTGTCCCATATCTGAAAATTCAGAACATATGTGTTAGTGTTTAATTGGATTGAGCTGTCCAACTCAAAACCTTAAGGTGAGAGTAGAGAAGGCTCCACTGTTATAAGCTTATTATATATTTATCCCTTTCCAATGTGGGACTACTCTTACATTCTTAATTGGCTTCAAAATTGATTTTGGAGTCTTCAGCTGCATGATAATTGACCATGAAAGAACACTAGAGAGACAGGCTGATGGAGAGAGTTCTGGCAGTCCAAGAGAGAGAGAGAGAGAGGATTGGTCGGCTTCTATTTAATATTTATATTAGCTCGGAAGTAAAAATTACATAAAATCCCTCATATGAGCGTCTGCAATAATACAAATTATAGAAATATTTTAACTTGCTTAATCCAGAAATAAATTCTTCTTCCTTCAGCGGTTTGGTGAATAGATCTGTAGTATGTTGTTGTGACTTTACTTAGGGCCGACACAACTCTCTAGAATCAACCATTTCCAAGAAAAAAGTGTCAGCCAATTCCAGTATGTTTAGTCATGTTTGCTGTACCAGATCACATCTGGATCGCCGTGGGCCAATCTAATTCTTTTACCTTTCTATCTCCCCCCTTTTCACTTTCCAAATGCCCCCTGCTTTCCTTTAATGTGGGAAGGAGGAAGAGAGGGGTGCATTTAGGAAGGAAAAAAGGGGGAGAGAGGGGGTGGGTTAAATGTGGAAGGGGAGCGTTAATTCCCTTTCTAATTTGGGAAGGGAAAAGGGGGAAGAGGGGTGTCCATTATAAGAGGGAAAGAGGAAAATAAAGGGAACTTGGGAGAGAGGGCACATTAATTCCTTTTTTAAAATAGGGAAAAGGGGATGCGGTTGCACTCCTTTATTTTCCCATGCATCCCACCTTCCCCTCTGTGCATTGGAATTAAGAAAAGCCTGAAAAGGGGGGAAGGTTGGTATTAAATAAATGAAATAAAAGGGGGAATGTGAAGCGTTTTTTATGTTCTTTGAAGAGTGGGATTGTCTTGGGTCGGCCGATCTGGATCGATCCACACCTATCTAGCCCGAGTTGGATTTTGGCTGATCTGGATTTTGGACGGAAGTCTGACAATCCAGGGGGCTACCCTAGAATTGGATCATGATAGGGTGATCTGATACAGAATCAGTCAACCCCAATCTAGATTGGCAGATTCCATGATCCGTGTTGCTAATTTCAATGGAAGCATGAGGTGCATTGTGATATAGCTGCATAAATAATCTTGAGCTCTTTTGGTGTATCATTGTCACATTTTGATTTGCTTTAAGAAAGTTGATGGTTTTTGTTATAGGTTAATGGTATTGATTTAGCTGAGATTGACGGAGGGGAGGTAGCGATTACAAATTTGCACTCTTGCAATGGTCCTGATTTCACTTTTGAGCTAAGGTTTTTCATCAGCCAAGTCACTGACTCATCGAAAAATAAAGGTACATTGTTAGATTGTATAGTACCTATGGGTTAAATTTGCAATCTGGCTATGTACTGTTGTAGAGAATATGGAAGTAGACTTCTTATCTGTCTATATAATATTGTAGTTGTTCTGGTAACTTGCATGATTTAGTAGTCTACTACAGGTTCCAATTACTCACGCAAGGCTAATGCACGGTTAAGATGTGTTTACTTTCCTGTTGTCAAGGTATGTGAAAACACAAAGCATACTTATGTTACCATCCATTATAATCATTATGGTTGACTTTATTCTCTTATAGGGCAAAGAGAACATTAATAGAATTTTGGAAAAACTCAAGGCTGAAGGATGTGGAATTGCAGAGGATTTTGAAAAATTTTCCCGTGTATCAATCCGCAGAAATGGCCGTCTTCTTCCAGATGCACGTTGGGTGAGTTTTCTCTTTTTTCAATTCTTGAATTTGACATTTGAATGTGTTACCCACAAAAAAGTAAACATTGTTGACTTGTTTTGCACCTCAATGTGCTTTAGGCTCTTTGATTGTGGAAAAATTGAAGCTGAAACCCTTTTTTGGTAGAACATTGCTGGTAAACTTTTGAATATTATAACTGACTATCTAGTGGTGTTCACTGAGTGAGGCTTTTGATCTTGGACCTAATCAGTCAGTTAGGTGTTTCTCTGTCTTTCCATGTTCATCCAACTATAGTCTGATTGGTCTATGGCTGGTTGAGGGGCGTTCTCCCAACTTGTATTAGCTTGGGGATCTTAGCGAAACACACAGTAAAAAAATATAGCTCTTATTTATTTTATTAAATATTTTAGTTAGGATCTTAAGAGTGATTTGAAAACTAAGATGGGCTATGTAGGTCATACTTTGGATAAACCATAGTTGTCAAGGTGTCCGCCTAGGTGGGAAGGCACCCGGACATTGGCCAGGCACATGCTTGCCTTATTGAGCCCCAAAAAGGTGCTCTAAAATGGTGCCTTGGCGGGTGCCTTGGCCTACTTGGGCACCTTGAGGCAGCCAAGACCCAATGAGGTCCATCACTTTGCTTTAGGCGACCTGATCGTGTAGGTCAATTCACCCATGCGCTCGCCTTGGCACTTGGAGGCAGTTTGGACCCAATGAGGCCTAACACTTTGCTCTAGGCTACCAAGCCTTGGCCATCCGATTCCAAAGGGGAAGCCCTTTGGATGCGTGAAATTCAAGCCGAATCGGCCGAAATCGGTCCAGGTCGGCCTAGGTCGGCCGATCCAGTCGATTCTGCCATACAAATTATATATATATATATACATTTACTGTATATATATATTACTAATATATTTAGATTAATGTATGTATAGCCGTTTACATTCCTTTACATTCGTTATATATCACTGATAGATTTTTGTTTATTCTCAGAGGGAATTGAAAGCACACAAGTTAGGTACCCCTGACAACCACTTTTTAACCATTTCATGGTCTGAAGGACTGATATTAAATTCTTAAGGCTGCAACTCTTAGGACACTGGTAACAAAACCTTCTTACTCCTGGCTTCTCAAAGGTTAGAGTCCTATTTTGACAGTCTAGCACTGCAAAATGATTAGCCAGTCCATTCCCAGAATCAAATCATAATCTTGCATGTCAAGTATGTACACATAGGCAGGGAGCTAATGGTCCCCAATTCTTACGCTTACAATGGGAATGGTTGAGGAGAGGGTAGTTATCTGACCAGTGGGACAGTCAAGAGTCATACCCTCATCAAGTAAAGCTACTTCCTTTTTCAACAAGTTGGCAAATTTGCAAGATATAAAAGAATGAGTGGCCCCGGATCAAATAAATTTTTAGCATGCACTCCCTTAGTTAGAAGAATACCTTCAGCCATAGTAGGTGATTCCCTCACTTCTTCCTTGGTTAAGGCAAAGACTCTGGCCTGCCCTCGAGGTTGTTGCCTTGGGGCTTGCTGCTGTTGAGGTTGGGGGCAGTCCTTAACCATGTGTCCTGTCTGGTCACAACCAAAGCATCTTTCAACGGTCTACCAACACTCAATCCCTAGGTGTCTTTGGTCACACTGAGCACAAATTGGCCATCTCTTACTGCCTCTTCCTTCAGGGTGCCCTGTGAAAGGTTTCTTATTCTTCTCCTTCTTGTCTTTCTCAGGCAAGCTCTCCTCTTTTCAGGTCTGGCACCTTTGTCCTTGACATACTCCTCATATTCCACTTCAACTATAAATGCTATCCTCAAAGCAGCGGTCATAGTCTGAGGATCCATAGGTGCCACTCTACTGCGCACACTAGGCTTCAAGCCTCTAACAAATTTCTTTACTTTTCTGACTTCATCACTACATATGTGGAGTGCATACTTCTCCAAGCGAGTGAAAATAGTTTCATATTCAGATACACTCAAACTTTTCTGCTTCAGCTGCAGGAACTCTAGCTCTTTCTTGTTCTTGATGTGCTGAGGGGTGTATTTCTCATAGAATGTTTGCAAAAATTCTTCCCAACAAATATCGTCAGCCCTGCCCTTGAAGCTGTTTCTTATCATGCATTGCCACCAGTCATCGGCCCTATCTTAAAGCATGTAAGTGGCCAGGGTCACTTTATCCTCCTTTGCACATCTAATAGCTTTGAAAATCTTCTCCATTTCCTTGATCCAGCCTTCCACTTCTTCCGGCTAACTAGTTCCAGTAAAAGCTGGAAGTCCCATTTTTTTAAATTTCTCTATCAGTGATATGCCGGCTCCTCTATCTTGCTGGGGAGTACCTGGGTTCCTCATCACAGTCTGCACAAACCTTTGAAACGACTGCATAAATACAGTGAAGTCGGGAGTGGCAAAAGTTTTTTGGGGAGCGTCAGTAGGGGTGTCTTGGGCTTCCCCAGAGGAACCTTCAACAATGGGTTCCTCAAGACTGGAAGTTTCCAAACCTTCACCCCTTCCGTCCATACTCCTGAATCAAAGTCACCTAGTTAGAGACTAACACCTCCAATTGAAAACTTCAACCTCCTAGTTCCTCAGAATAGAAGGGTATAAATACTCAACGTACACATACTCAAATTTTTATTGTATTTTATTAAGTGAATGGTCATTCACAGTTCAACTCTATCTCATAACCTTTGCTCTGATACCATTTGTAGTGCCATGATACCCCTCCCAGTCGGTAAAGAGGTGACACGCACACATACTAAGCAGAAGCATCTTAAACATTGTTATAGGAAGGCTTTCTGTGCTGCATGTATAATATAGCAGACCAAAACACAAGAACTGTACATGGTAAAAATACTAAATTCAATTTTCTGCACCAAACACCAGTGCCACATATAATAATAATTACAACTTTACAAGATCGTAGTCTGTCCATTAGTTACATGCCATGTTTTCAAAATACAAAAGGGGTGGCACAACCACGATTTAAACACAGTTTCTACAAAAATAACTCTAAGGTTGCCTAGCTTGAAGCATGAATGCAGTAATGGGGTTGGCTTGAAAAGAGGACCGCATCATGAAGAAGAATCTGAAATGTGTTCAACGAAGGCATGAGTTCTAAAGGAACTCACCAGGCACACCAGTAAGATATAAAACATAAGAGCATGGAATATGGCACAGTTATGAGGTTGCAGAAGAACAAAAGTTATACAAAGAGTACATAGCATGGAAGACTTAATAGATTGCATGTTTACTGGTATGCGTGTATCATATTTCAAAGACATGATTGCTTGGCAGGGCTTCAAATTCGTACAAATGACATCGACAAAGCTCTCGTGGGGATGAATAACATATAGCTATCCATCTGTTGAAACAGGAGGTTTAGATATACATACGTACTTAAATTTGTCCAACTTAGTGAGCCTAACCACCCACGTTTAATTTGTGGGATGAAACCGTCATCACGACTGACCCCTCATGCATGATGCCAACCATGAGGAGTCCTAACCACCCTACAGAGAAGGATCAAAGCACCTTGCTAAGAGCCTAAGACAATCAGACATAGGATTTTCAAAGGTTACCCAAAAAGGGTCCAAAGCAAGCTTTTGGATCGAACATGCAGGCTCATAAATGACACAGTATTGAGAAGATGAAGGAAGACTCCCAGTAGGGTCAACAAAGGAATCGATTCTGCCTACCTTAGTGTGGGGAACCAGTCGAACTTCCACAGAGAACTGGGAGGCCAAACCGCCAGGAAGCTGCAATGGCTCCTAACTCAAGCCTTGGTTTCCCAGCAAAAGAAGACAGAGAAGTCCTCTAAGAAGGTGGTCACCAAGGCTATATAAGGGTTAAGGTTTAAAGTGGGGCGATACTAACAAGGGGATCCAGACACCTGGCCAACATGCAGGTCAAAGGAAGATACAAATCCAGTAGAGATGACTGATGAGAGTATGAGTGGAAGATCTTTCACAGGCCAACAGTGCGATTTGCAAAAAAGTATGAGGTAATTAGACAGGCATAGGGATCCATGCCAGAAAGTTGGCAGGCCAAAATAGTTAGATGATGACGACCATTTTCATCAGTCTGACGAAAGCATAAGCACTGAGAGATTATACTCAACTCTGACCTAATAAGAGGACAGAGACAATATCGATTGGAGAACAAAGAAAGTTTGACTAGAGGCCAATCGATTACTAAACAATGGTCATATCGATTGGAGAACAAAGAAAGTTTGACTGGAGGCCATTTGATTACTAAACAATGATCATATCGATTGTTGACCAAAGCATCGATTACTAACTAAAGAATGTCTATATACAAAGTTCCACTTCGATCGATCACGATTTAAACAGAAACAGTCAAACCTCCACTTCGTCATATACGAAGCTCCACTTCGACCGACAACGATATAAACAGACTCAGTCGAAGCTTTACTTCATCATATACGATGTTCCACTTCGACTTACAACGATATAAACTGACTCATTCGAAGCTTTACCTCGTCATATATGAAGCTCCACTTTGACTGACAATGATATAAACAGACTCAGTCGAAGCTTTACTTCGTCATATACGAAGTTCCACTTCGACTGACAATGATATAAACGGACTCAGTTGAAGTTTTACTTCGTCATATACGAAGTTCCACTTCGACTGACAACGATATAAACCGGCTCAGTCGGAGTTTTACTTCGTCATATGCAAAGTTCCACTTCGACTGACAACGATATATATGAAGTTTCACTTCGTCATATACGAAGTTTCACTTCGACCGGAAACATAAATTCCCAACGGGGAACTGAAATTAAGGTCTAGATAGGGTAATTAACAAAGTACTTGATAATAATAATTCCCTCATTCCAATTAAAATCGTAGGATATTGGTTAATCTTAGGCAAAAAGGGGTTAAAATAATTGAAAGAGTGTTAAGGGGCAATTAAGGGTTCAAAGCTGGAGCGGGCTATTACACCCTACCCGATTCTTGGGCTGATTCGATCCTATATTCCATGCTGCCTTTGATACTAATGCCATCAAAAGAAAAAAAAAAGGGAGATAAATTGGGATAAGCAATACATGAATAGGCTATCCCTGGATAAACTATCCAATTATCAAGGAGGTCCTTAGTAAATATTGCCAAACGGTGGCCCTTCTTTAGTTTGCCATCTTTGGTTTCATGTCTCTTGTTGCAAGAGAGAGAAGCAAGAATTAAGAGAAATAAACATAGGACAGTTTGCACTAAACAAGTTTAGGTTTCACTAATTGCTTTTTATATGATCAATCTACCTGTGGAACAAAGTGAGATGGATGAAAACCAACAATGAAACTTGGTACAACCTTTTTAGCAGAGTAGCACAAAGGTACACAATAACTTCTCTTGGCTGAGGTTGGGGTGATTAGAGATAACTTTCTTTGACGAGGACTGTTAGGGGAAAAGTAAGATTATGACTCCAGGAAGTTTGAATTTGTACATTTTTCCTAATAGCTGGCGGGATTCAACATGGCATTGCTACCCTTCTTAAGTGGGACATGGTTGGATATACGTAGAATATTTTCTTAATGGTCGTAGCATCAAGATAGAGAAAACATGGGCAATGGAATAGGTATATTGTAGATACCTAACCACTATAGAATGAGAGAATGATAAAGGTGACTGGGTTGGTTGAGGATATGGCCTTTATATCAGATGACTTTGGTACTACATTCTACTTGCGATGTAGGGTTCTGCTATCACAACCTCTGACTTTAATATCTTTGGTAAATTATATTGGATCAATGGGCTTTTAACTCTTTATTTTGTCTCCGCTTGGCATCTGTCACTTCACTTTGGGTTGAAATATAAGCACAGAGCATACTTCATTTTTCCTTGGAATATTCATTGTCGTCAAGAAAGGCGTGTTCTTGTAACATCTTGTGTGTGGAACTTTAGGTTCAGAACCTCTAAGTCTACTTTTAAACGTTTGTTTCTGAAATTGGACACTCTAGATAAAGATAACCTTTTTACCCATAAATATAACTATATTTAGCCACCAATCGATGTGGGTAGACAACAATCGATGCTTGGTGGACAACAATCAATGTTCTAGTCAACAATCGATGTTTGATAGACATCAATCGATGTTTTAGTCACCAATCGATGTTGGTAGACAACAATCGATATTTTAGTCGTCAATCGATGTTGGTAGACAACAATCGATGTTTGGTAGACAGCAATCGATGTTTGGTAGACAACAATCGATGTTTGGTAAACAGCAATCGGTGTTTTAGTTACCAATCGATGTTGGTAGACAGCAATCGATGTTTGGTAGACAACAATCGATGTTTTAGTCACCAATTGATGTTTGGTAGATAGCTATCGATGTTTTAGTTACCAATCGATGTTCCAATCGAAGAGAAATTTCATATATGACGAAGCTAGCTTCAATTGATCCTGACCAAAACTAGTAGGATGAACTCACTTAAATTTTTTTTTTTTATCTTCAGTGGAGATAGTGATGGGGATCGAAGATCTGCGAAAACGAAGCCGACTGTCCTTGCTTATTTTATTTGCCTAATAGAGACCCGATTGATGTAATTTTATGTATTTGAGTAGTCTTAGTGAGGATGTAGGCCCAATAAGAGCCCAGTAGGGTCTTTTCTATTTTTCTGCTATTTTGGGTACGAATTTCGTACTATTTTAGGTCTGAAGGTTATTTAGTCATTAGTGCGTCATTTGGAAGTCATTAGGGTTTAATGGTTATAAAAGCTCTTGTAAACCTCCAAGAGAGGCAATAGTTGATGTTATTGAATTAAAGAAATCCCTTTGGAGCCGTCACCTCTCTCTTTCTTTCTCTCTGCGTTTTTCTCTCTCTCTGCTTCTCCCTCCTCTTCCCACCAAAAAACCCACACTTCCCTTCCTCCTCGTCCTTCCCTCTCCCGGTCCCCCATCATTTGGTATCAGAGCCGAACGCTCCACGCTCCTTTTCCCTCCCCGCGACGCCATCGACGACCCTCTGCAACTGGCCCTTTGCGCATGGGGGAGCGGCCCTCACCACACCCCCCCCCCCCCCCCCCCCCCCCCCCCCCCCCACTCTCGCGAAGTCCACCTTCCCAGGCCCAGCGACCCCGCGCGCCCCACCTTCCCGCGCGGCCAGGTCGTCCGCGCCCGCCGCGAGCCGCGAACCCGCCTCCCACCCCTGCAAACGCGAGGCCACGCCGCGCAGCCTGCCGTCCCACGTCACCAGTCGGGCCGCCAGCGTGGGTCCGCCACGCCAGGCCCGCACTCCCCCGTTTGCGTCTGCCCGGAACCCCGCCTCCGCGAGCCCGCTGAAGCCGCGCCGCGACGCACGCGGGCGCAAGGCGCTACGCGCCAACCCCGGTCGCAGCCCGCCCTCGCAAGCCGCTCCACCACGTCCCGCGCCCGCCACCAGCGGTACCCCCGTGCCCGCGCACCAGCCCGCGTCTGCCACTCGCCCACGCGCGCGTGGAAAGGGGGGCCGCTCCACGTCAACCCCTGCCCGCGTCCACCTTCGCAACCGGCGCCCTGCACACGGGGGGCTGCCCCGGCGCCACCCCGCGTCCCTGCTCGCGGCCCAGCCCCGCGCGGCCAGGCAGTCCGCGCCAGCCGCGAACCCGTGCCCCGCCCTGCAAACGCGAGGACGCCCCGGCGCCACCCACAGCCGCTTCATCACAGCACCCTGCGTCCCTGTGCCTGGCGGCCTGCACGCAGCCCCACTGCGATCACGTACTCAGGCCGCCCACGCCACGCCTCCAGCGACCCCGTCCGTGGACGCCCGCGACCGGTGCTGTGGTCAACGCCACAGGCCGCCCGACTACGCGACGACTCCACCCGCGTCGTCCCCCCGCGTACGCGACGACTGGGTGACCCCGGGCGCCGGAAGAACCGCTGCGTCCCGCATGCTCGCGGCCTCCCCGCGTACTCGCCGTTGCGCAGCGGAAGTGTGGGGGCCCGTTTGCACGCCCCAGTGTGTCAACGCTTGATCGACCCCTGACTTCAGCCATGCGCTACACACTGCGTCCGCTCTTAACGAGGTCTTTTCGCCACAATTTTGACGTATAACTGTGTTTTGAGATATGGATTGTCGGTTGGCTGAAGCATGCCGCCACTTTCGACGAGAATGCCACCAAGAATTTTCGAAAATCGATCATACTTTGCAACTCATGTTAGATATTTTGAACAAGCCTCGTATTCAAGAAGTGCACTATGAAGCCAATCCGGCGTTAATAGAAGAGTATTATGCAGAGGTGGAGTCTAAGATGTCTACAATGAATGATAACCCCTTTGCAGCGAAGGATGAACCGACGGCGGGAGAGGTAGTTGGAGATGTGGTTGAAGAGTCGCAGGATGTTCTAGTTACACCGATACTGCATGATTTGTGGGATCACTCTCTTATCATTGAAGCGGGTTTTGATTTACTTCCGATCAGTTGTTCGAGATCTCGATATCCCTGTGTCGTCATTTTCCCACAGTAGACACATTGTTTGTTACTGCTTCTGATGATTTTGATGTGTTATGGTGCGCTTTTGAGTCACATCATCAGTGCCAATTGTTGGGTCTTCGATTGATAATTTGTATGGGTAAGACAATGTGCTATGAGTCGGTTGGTCCTCTCTATTCAATGGGGGTCCTTCGACATTTCAAAACTCGAGGACGAGTTTTCTCGAACCAGGGGAGAATGATGGGGATCGAAGATCTGCGAAAACGAAGCCGAATGTCCCTTGCTTATTTTATTTGGCCTAATAGAGACCTGATTGATGTAATTTTATGTATTTGAGTAGTCTTAGTGAGGATGTAGGCCCAATAAGAGCCCAGTAGGGTCTTTTCTATTTTTCTGCTATTTTGGGTACGAATTTCGTACTATTTTAGGTCTGAGGGTTAATTTAGTCATTAGTGCGTCATTTGGAAGTCATTAGGGTTTAATGGTTATAAAAGCTCTTGTAAACCTCCAAGAGAGGCAATAGTTGATGTATTGAATTAAAGAAATCCCTTTGGAGCCGTCACCTCTCTCTCTTTCTTTCTCTCTGCGTTTTTCTCTCTCTCTGCTTCTCCCTCCTCTTCCCACCGAAAAACCCACGCTTCCCTTCCCTCCTCGTCCTTCCCTCTCCGGTCCCCCATCAGATAGGGAATCGAGCTCTTATTGTTTGTATGTTCCTCTTGCAGGCAGATTTCTTTATAATGTACATTTTAACAGATGGATTATCTATGTTTTCTCTTGAAATTCTTCAATTTGGCTTATTATTTGGCATTTTATCATGGCACATTCTTTTGGACTAAGAGACAAAGAATAAGCCTTATCTCTATTCTTTTCCATATTTTAGAGTCATCCCCACTGTTTCACTTGCAATCCTGATTGGGATGGTTTATGCGGTTATTGCCCCACTTTTGCTTCCATTTCTCATTGTTTACTTCTTCTCATCTGACTCCTTTGGCCTGCCAACTTTCTGGCATGGATCCCTATACCTTTTTGAATACCTCATATTTTTTTGCAAATTGCGTTGCTGGCCTGTGAAAGATCTTCCATTCATACTCCCATCAGTCATCTCCACTGGATTTGTGTCTTCCTTTAGCTTGCATGTTGGCCAGGTGTCTGGATCCCCTTGTTAGTATCGCCCCACTTCAAACTTTAACCCTTATATAGCCTTGATGACTACCCTCCCAGCGGATTTTTTTGTCTTCTGCTGTTGGGAAACCGAAGGCTTGAGCTTGGAGCCGTTCCAACTTCTCGGCAGATTTGGCCTCCTAGTTCTCTGTGGAGTTTCGGCTGGTGTCCCCACACTAAGGTAGGCATAACTAATCCTTTCTTTGACCCCTCTGGAAGTCTTTCTTCATCTCCGTTTATGAACCTACATGTTTGATCCAGAAGCTTGATTTGAACCCTTTTTTGGTAACCTTTGAGAGCCCTATGTCTGATTGTCTTGGCAAGGTATTTTGATCTTTTTTTCTGGGGTGGTTAGGACTCCTCATGGTTGGCATTATGCATGAGGGGTCAGTCGTGACGACGGTTTCATCCCACAAATCAAACGTAGTAGTTAGGCTCACTAAGTTGGGCAAATTTGAGTACGTATGTATTTGTAACATCCTGTTTCGGCAGATGATTTAGCTATATGTTATTCATCCCCATGAGAGCTTTGTTGAGTTGCAAGGTTTTGAATTCCTGCCAAGCAATCATGTCTTTGAAATATGATTCATGCATATTTAAACATGCAACCTATTAAGTCTTCCTTGTGATGTACTCTTTGTGAAATTTATATGTTTCTTAACATCATAAACTATGTTATATTCCATGCTCTTAGGCTTTACATTTTACTGGTTTGCCTACTGAGTTCCTTTAGAACTTATGCCTTTGTTTAAACCCATTTCAAACTCTTCATCTTGACATGGTTCTCTCCTCAAGCCAACCCTCCCTTGCTATGTAATTGCTTCAGGTTGGGCGACTTCAAGGGCCTTAAATTGTTTAAATTGTGGCTGTGTCACCTTTTGTAATCAAAGTTTTGGCTTGTAACTTTGAACCGACTATGATATTGTAATATATATTGTGCTCTGCCGGGTGTTTGGTGCAGCAACCGAAATATGTATTTTTACCATGTACAGTTCTTGTATTTGGCCTGCTATATTATTACATGCAGCACAAAAGGCCTTCCATAACAATGTGTAAGACGCTTCTGTTTGGTATGTGTGCGTGTCACCTCTAGACCCAGCCGATCTGAGTTGGGTCGGATCACAGGATCCACCCGATTCCATGGGAATCTGGCTGATCCAGGATCGGCCAAGTTAAAAAAATGAAGAAAAAAATTAGGAAAAATCAGAGAAAATTGTTTAAAAACATATAATAATTGAATATTTTGGGTATATCTATAGTCTAGTTGCACACATATTCATATTACAATACAAAGCAACGATAATTATGATACCTTATTTGTAGTTTCATTTACGTAAGATGTTACATGTAAATAAGGAAGTACCCCCATTTGAATCCAATAAAAATATCAGAAAAATTATCTCTCTTACAAATAAAATGTCAACTCTCCATCCAAGAAGAAAATCGCGATTTCGGTGGTTCCATCAAAATAGCGACTTTCTAATCTTTCAGAATTTGACATATCTTAAAATTTCATAATTCAAATAAACTCATTAGAATACTAAAAATCTAAAGTTTGGTAAAAAAATCAAACATGCATATGACTTCTCCAATGGAACCACTGTTCTACTAACAACACTTAATCTGCTTGAGACCTCTCAGGATTTGGTCTACCTAAACTATCATACTCAAAACTCACGAGAATTCACTTTCTAGTTATTTTCAATTAGAAAGTGAAAATTCTCATGAGTTTAGGTGATGATAGCTTAAGTTTGACCAAATCTTAAGAGCTCTTAAGCAAACTAAGTATTGTCAGTAAGAGAGTGGCTCCCTTGAAGAAGTCATATGCACGTTTGACTTTTTTTACCGGACTTTAGATTTTTAGTATTCTATTGAGTTTATTTGAATTATAAATTTTTTAGATATGTCAAATTATGAAAGATTAGAAAGTCGTTATTTTGATGAACCACCGAAATCGCGATTTTCTTCTTGGATGGGAGAGTTGAGTTTTTATTTGTAAGAGATGATTTTTCTAATATTTTTATTGGATTCAAATGGGGGGTATTTCCTTATTTACCTGAACATCATTTAAGTAAATAAATGATGTTCAGGTAAATAAGGTAAGTGGAGGGGATCAGACGTAGTTAAGATAAGTTGAGGGAATCGGGCTACATCAGATGGATGATTCCGCCTGATTCTGCTCGATCCACCCCGATCCCACCTTACATCGTGGGTGGGTCGTCATTTCCACCCACCCCCCACCCCCCCCCCCCCCCAAATCAGGAAGCCATAGGTCGATTCCGACCCGGATCGGCCGACTTTGCCATCCATGGGGAGGGGTGCCACATCACTGCAGTTCTTTTGGGTTTCATTGTACTGGAAGTGCAGACCGGTGAGATAAAAAAAGAAGAAAGAAAGAAGAACAGAAGAGAAAGATCACCCAGGGGAGGGAGAGAGAGAAAGAGGGAAACAACGAAGAGGGTTTGTGACTGTGTCAGATTGCAGAGTCCCCAAGCCCTTTTTTTTATTATGAAAAAACCATCATACAAAGGACTAAATACCCCCCCCCCGGGGATACTAGAGTAAATAAAACACAAAAATATAAGATAATTGGATCCACCTTAATGGTATGGTCTATTGGCCAGACCTGAAGAGTCAGCCTGAATCAGTTGTGATCTAGCAGCCACCTTATTCCTCCCTACGAAAGTGTGTGGCATGGTGGATAGCCCCTGCATATGTAAGTGACTTGGTTTGAAAGATTTCTTATTAAGAGAAACTTGGAATGAGTTTTACCTTTGTTTTACTAATATGATCAACTGGTTCGGTTTGATAATTAAAGTCAGCTGAACTAGATGACTCTCATTGATCGAAAGTCATCTTCCAATCGAGTCTTGCTAATCTCTTGATCACATCTTCAGTGGTTCTAAGCTGCATAGATGCTTGTGCCATCTACAGGGGCTTTTTATTTTAATGTTAGTCATGTATTGAATCAGTGGTGTCTAGGGTATAGTTGTCTGTTTATTTTGGGCATGAAAGAGGCCACAGATTACTTATTCTGACCGTTTTCCTTTCTCAAAAATCCTGCATGAGTTTTCTCTTCTTATCCCTCTATCTTGATCCAAAGTTTCACTACACTGGTCAACAATTAATGAGGTATATTCCTTCCAGACCCAAAACAAGAGAGTGCTGCTTCACAGCCACTTGCATTTCCTTGGCGTCTCTTCAGTGATCTGGATCAAGGCTGGCTGAGCAACTTTTGATTCTTGGGCTGAAGAAAAGATCAAACTTTTTGGCCTTACGGTTCTCATTTTATCTTTCTATAAGTTCAGTGAGTTGGGAAAAAAGGGTGTAGGCATGCCGGTAATGTGATCAGTGCCACCTAATTCAAGTTACTTGATGTCTCTTCACCACAGGGATATTAGCTGGATAAGGAATAGCACTCAAGAAAAGTCGAGGTTCCTGAGTGAATGACTTGACCTGGATTTCAAGAAGTGAAAGCTTTTGACTCTAATGATACTCCTGCAGTTGTACAAAGTGATTTGGAGAAAGACTGACGAGTGTGCTTAAAGACACCCCTTGGAGCGAGATGGTGTAAGGGTATGATATGCGCATGCGAAAAGTCTCCTTAAATGAGCCTTCTTGTTGCTGCCCTCATCCACCCATTGCGATACAATTTTTATGAGACTCTATGATCACACACACATCAGATTTGACATTTATATTTGATCTAGAGGGCAAAAAGCAAGCACAATACCCCATTTATGTAGGTCTATTACTTTCTGTGGATTTATTATGAGGTCTGAGAAGTCCGATAGCATCTTCTATGCCTCGAATTATGTTGAGTCCTATGTCAGAATCTTTATCAGTTGAGTTTCCTTAATGGCTCAACCTAAATTACCTAATTCACAAGTTTAGGTTTAGTTTAGGCCTTCAACATGGTGTCGCAGTTGGATTTTTCTTGCTGAGGCACCCACCCATACAAGAGTGCCATTAATATTGTGATGTTGGGGGGGGGGGTCCCACATTGGATGATTTGTGGGTGCTCTCTCTCTTAATAGTGGGCGTAGGTTTTGGGTTACAATTTGGGCCTTTAACATGGTGTCAGAGCTGAGATTTTTTTCTTATGCTGCCCCACCCATTTAATTGTGCAATTTATATCTTCACGCGGAAAAATTTCACTAGCACATCTCCTTTCTTCCTCCTGGAAAAAGAAGAGAGAGAGAGAGATGATATTTGTGGGCATGCCAATTTGTTTAACAGACATTTTGAAATTTGCTTGATGTGGGAAGTTTGTGTGTTCATTCATTGGATGATTGCGCCAATATTTGATGTATTAGCTGATTAGGGTTTTGTGTACTAGATCTTTTCTCCACCAACCGAAGTCGATGTTAATTTACATCGAGATGACTGTGGAACGCGGAATTTCAAATGACTCTGGAGGGACACGATTTCAAAGATGAATTTCGCCCCGAGGGGCTCCGTTCGTCTCTGTTTCGCTTTTGTGCTTTTTGGGCGTGCCAGACTGTTTGCGAGAAACAGACAAAGAAGTTTATTTATGAGGAGTATGGGGTGCGAACCCTGGTACCCTCAAATTTCATTTATTTATTTATTTTTCCGCGTGCGCTCGCGTTCAGGGCGATTGGAGTGGTCGTGTACTGGACCGTTCCCCACCGACCGAAGTCAGTGTTTCATTTACATCGAGTGCAAGACTCGAATACCTTCGGATGCGTAATGTTTTAAAAGACCGTATGCCGAAATTTAAAGGAAAGTAGATGACAAATAGATTTCCGCAATTTTATTCAAGCATGCTCATGTCATTTATATTCATGACATTTTACATCGGCGCCTTTGGTGGATTTTTGTACCTCCACTAGACGATTACACAATATTTCATGTACATGGGTGTCAACGACGGGGTGTTTATGCCTCCATCAGACATTACACAGCATGGGGGTTACATCGATATCCGTGACGGGGTGTTTGTACCTCCGTCGGACATTTACAAGATGTGCGGGTTGTATTGGCGCTCACAACGGGGTGTTTGTGCCTCCGTCAAGCATTTACAAACTTGTCGGACCTTTAATGCCCGAGGCGGGGTGTTTGTGCCTCCGCCCGGCATTTACCGACAACTTGTTCCTTTTAAGTCTACGACAGGGTGTTCGTACCGCTGTCAGACAACATTGCCTCTACGTACGTCGTTTGATGACGACAGAGGAGTTAAATACAAATGCCGGGGGTCATGTGACAACCTGTGGCGTCTGCTTGCGGACGAGGCGCAAGAGGGCCCGAACGCTGAGGACAGAGCACCAACGGACGTCGAGAACCTTCCCCAACACGTGCGGCCTATTTAAGCTCGCGCACGGACCAACTGAGGTGTTTGTAGGTGTTCTTGGTGTTTTTTGCAAACGTGTAGGCCTTTGGGCGTGTCGTTGCAATGGGGGTATGCCCCCCTATTTATAGGATTTGGGGGGGGCATACCGGCGGGGGTACCCGCCCGGCGGAGGCTTGGACGGCACGAGCGTCGAGGCAGGCGAACCGGCGGAGATGCGTCGCGAGAAGTCGGACTGGCGGGGGTGGCCGCCAGTCAGGGGCTCTGACCGGCGCCCCTCCTGTTGGCGGGGGGCCTGACTGGCGGCCCTCCCCCCTTCTGGCGGGGGCTGACCGGCGCCCCCCCCCCCGTCCCCCCCTTACTGGCGGGGGGGCTGACCGGCGGCCCCCCCTCCTGCTGGCGGGGGGTGTTGACCAGCGCCCCCCCTCCTTACTGGCGGGGGTGCTGACCGGCGGCTGTTGACACAAAAAAAAATGTTGTGCCAGTCCCACATTAATTCCCCATCCCCAGAAATCCCCTCTTCTCTTAACTGATAGGAGTACCATCGGTTAAGGGAATTTTCCCCCTAACCGATGGGGCTACCATCGGTTAGGGGGACTGATCTCCCCAACCGATGGGAGTCCCATCGGTTGAGAGGAATTTTCCCCCCAACCGATGGTAGTACCATCGGTTGAGGGGAACTCCCCTTTAACTGATGGGAGTACCATCGGTTAAGGGGGATCTCCCTTTAAATCCCCTAACCGATGGGACTACCATCGGTTAAGGGGATTTTTCCGTTCAACCGATGGGAGTACCATCGGTTGAGGGGAAATTCCCCTTTAACCGATGGAAGTACCATCGATTAAGGGGGATTCCCCTTTTAAAACCCCCAACCGATGGGACTACCATCGGTTGAGGGGTTTGTCCTCTAACCGATGGTACCCCCATCGGTTAAAGGGAGCCCCCACTCCCACGCATGTAAGGGGGGGCCTTCCCCTATAAAAGGCCCCCCATCCCCCCATTTGAAGGGGCCGGCCCGAGAAGGAGCTACAGCCCTCTCCCCAAGTGCTGTCCCCTATTTTCTGAAATCCCCAAAGAATAGAAAAATTCCAATTTCCAAAGTTTCCCGATCTCCTCCTCAAGCTCCCCTCTTGTGTGAAGGTACAGCCCCCCTTTTCTCGTTCGGAGCAAAGTGAGAAGCCTGAGATCGTCTTCATACGGCATCGGCAAACTTCATCGGCTAAAAGTCCGCAATAGCGGCACCGGCCCTCACGGGCTATAGGTTCTAAATACCGTCCATTCCGGACATATGGTATTTTAGATTCCTTTGTAATTCATTCCTCCTCCCATCGAGTTTTAACTCTCCGGGATGGTGTGTTTGTGCTATATGCATATGTTTCTTAGAGGAGACTCTGCCCAAGTGGAGATTCTGCTCGAGGACATATTCATATATTCACAGATTCGTATTTTTATATATATGTTTCTTAGAGAAACTCTGCCCAAGTGGAGATTCAACCTAAGAACATATCTATAAATTTCAAATCTGTGTTTATATTTATATGTTTCTTAGAGGAGATTCTGCCCAAGAATATGTTTGTATATTCACAATTTGTATTTTATATGCATGTTTCCTAGAGGAAACTCTGCCCAAGTGGAGATTCCGTCTAAGAACATATCTATAAAACTCAAATTTGTGCCTATACATGTGTTTCTTGAAAGGAAGCTCTGCCCATGTCAAAGTTTTCCTTCTAAAAACATATCAATGTAGTCACAAACTTTGTATTCATATACATGTGTTTTCAAGAGGAAACTTTGCCCAAATGGAGTCTCCACCCATAGACATGTCTATATAATCATAAATTCGCAAATAGCGCATGCCTCTCAAAAGGGATTCTGCATATGCAGATGGTACCTTTTGCCAGATACTCCACTCAAACGGAGATATTGATGAGAAAATATGCGTAACCTGCAAATTTATGTTCATACATACATACTTTCTTAAGGGCAAAGTCCTCCGAGCAAAGATTCTCTAAGGACACATGGATATAAGTACATGTTCATATGAATATATCTCCGTGAGGGTATTCCGTATAGGCAGAAACTCTGCCAAAATAAATTTATGAAAATTGTGTTGATATACACACATCCAAAGAAAAAGGGGACAAGACCCGAACTGTGCTCAGATACTCCAAAGAGCAGCATGAATGCATACTCACAAGAACTGCGTTCACATGGACAGTTTCTAGAAAGGAACTTCAAATTGACAAGAACATCCATAGAGATATGTGCATACGTTCTTTGAAAATCATACTCATACAAGTAAAGAAAAATGAATGATGAATGAATTTGGATTTCATTTAAGAAAAAAAGGAATGTTATAAAAAGAATATCACGTCATAAAAAAAAAGAAGTTGAAGTAGCAACTCTTCTAATACAAAAATGCTACTTCTAATCATAACTTCCCCCAAGTCAAATCAAATGCACGGGTATACATCCGTCTGCAATAATAATCCTCAGGTTTTCCAAAATAAAATCTTCAAACAACCTAAAATGATCTTTCTCCAAAAAGGAGAGGAGGGAGACCCCAATGGGTTCACGGAAATATATCCGTTCCCTTCTTAAAAGTCATATCTCGGACTCCACAAAGGGCAGTCTTTTCAAAATGAAACACTCAAAGCAAAAGCATTTCAAAAATAACTAAAAGAAAAATGATACATCATGACCAGGATTTTCTAAAAGAGTGTGTATTTTCTCATCCCCTTTGCTATGAATGGTATTCGGGTTAAAATTGATGTTAAATAACACCAAGAGTCTTAACTCGATGTAAATGTAACATCGACTTCGGTCGATGGAGACAGAGGTCCAGCACACGCTACCTCAATCACCTGATGAGTATAGATACGGGACTCAAGGAGTTCAGATTAAAATACGGCGCACCCGTCCGTTCCTCGGACACCACACCGTCCGTTCCATGGACACCCAAAAATACTTCCTCCGCATTGTGCGAACTCTTTCTTTTGTCTGTTAGACAGACTGGCACGCCCCGCAAATCCAACAGAAAATCCAAAGCATGTGAAATGAATACATGAACCAGATAAAATGAAATGAGCCACCAAAATCAAATGATATGTTAAAGTGATATAATCCCGTGTCAACAGCGGCCCCCCCCCCCTTTTGGCGGGGGGGGGGGGGGGGGGGGGCTGACCGGCGCCCCTGCTGGGGGGGGGGGGGGCCGAACGGCGCCCCTGCTTGGGGGGCCAAACCGGCGCCCCCCCGCCAGCGAGTGGCCGAACGGCGCCCCCTGCTGGGGGGGCGAACCGACGGCCCCCTTACTGGCGGGGGGGCTAACCGGCGCCCCTATTAGGGGCTTGCTTGGCCCACCTCTATATAAGAGGGTGGGACCAGACCTTCTTCTTCTCACGGTTCTTTGCGTATTTTTCAGGAGAGAGCTCTGTGGGCCTCCCGTGCTTTGTTTGTTGGTTGACGGTCCGTGCCGCGCACGTGCACACGTGCACCGCCCGTGCTTTCTCGGCCCCCACGTGGTTTGTCCCCGTTTTCGAGGGGCACGTGCATTTGATTCTCCCGGACCTTTCGGCTTCGGGCGTGGCCTCAAACGTTGATCTGGACGCGGAGTTCCTGGCGCGGGGTACGTACTCTTCGCCGTCGATGGACTTCTCGGCATCTCCCTTTCGGATCACCCGAGTTGACGCGAGCACTCGGACTCGCTTGTCTTCGATGTCCGAGCGAGGGATCGGGAGTTTTTTCCCGGTTCCCCAGGGCGTATTTGTCGCCGGGGTTTGTTTTAAGCCCGATTTTTTTCGAGTTCAACAATGACCTCGAACACATTTGATTCTCTGTCAACAAACGCCTTTCATCTCTATTTGCTGCGACAACGATGACCTTGATGGTCACCCTTTATGGGTACATACTCTTGCAAAGAAAATTGAAGACTTTATTGCTTGTACACATGTAACTTGAATTACGATTGGTCTTTCAAGACCTGTACAAGTGGTCCCGATTATATAATCGAGTCTTCAATTAGACGCTTTTGAATTTATTTCTATCACGATCAGACCGTTGGATTTGAACTTGATTACAATTGGGTCGTTGGATTTGAATTTTGCCACGATCGGGCCGTTGGATTGCCAAGATGATCATTGTTGGCCCATTGTATTTGTTTTGTGGTCAACCATCACCTTTAAGTGGTCTTGCTGGGTTTGCAGTTCTTGACCCTTATGGTATCCCCGAGGTCTTTCCAGTCATTTGTTGACTTCTCGGGGTAACACGTCATTTATTGGCTCCTTGGGCTTTTCGATCATTTCTTGACCTCTTCGGGCTTTTCAGCCATTTCTTGGTTTTTTCAGAGATTTCTGCCATTTCTTGGCAATCCCAAGACGTGGAGTGGCCAGCCATAAGCCGAACTTAGGAGAGTGCACGCCGCTTCAATGGAGTGGATCACAACTTGCAAATTGTACCTTTTGGAGGGTATTCTGCAACTTATACCCTTCGTAGGGTGTTTATGTGATTCTGCCTTTTGGAAGGACTTCTATTAATCTTTGTACCCTCTTAGGGACTCTTCTGCAAGTTCCAAAAGATGGAGACTTCAGGGCAATTTCGGACAGCAAGGTTTCTTATTCTTGCCCAAACTTGCTTAGTTAATTCATGGTGATTCAAGAGACAAATGTACAAAGGATGGCTTTGAGGGTCTAATTTAATTTTTAACTTTCGGGGTTTCTGCAAGTTTTGGGGACTGGAGATGTTTTTGTAATTTTCCACCGCCAGTGGGGTTGACGGCTGACCCTTTGACTGATGGTTTAAATCATGGTTTTGCACGGCGGAGCGAATCGGCTCGATTCGCCCGCATCGGAGCGAATCGACGCCGGCCCGTAAGCGTGATCCGCCTGGATCCGCCGTCCGCCAGGGAATCGACCGGATCCGCCTCGCTCCGGCCCGATTCGCCCGGCCCGACCCGCTCCGTTTCGCCCCGCCCCGTAAGAAACCCCCGATGCCCTGCGAATCGAGACTGTGCAGTCCCGATTCGCAGGAGCCACGCCGCAAGAGCCCTTTTCCCCCTTTTTCCCCCTTCTCTCTCAAGGAAACGCCAGATCCACACTCTAGGAGACCCAAGGAGGCTTCCTAGGTGGATTGGAAGGTGCTTGGAGGTGTTCTTGGGCTTCTCTCATCCCTCTCTTCATCTTTTTCACTGTTTTGAAGGTAAGTCTCATTCTATCTTCCATTTTTTCTGTTTTTGTTGATGGATGGGATTCATGGGAGGTATATTCATGGGAGATGATGTTGCAAGTGATTAGTGTTCACTTGCAACCATTTCTCCTTGAATCTTCCATTTTTAACATAGATTTACCCATTTTCTCCTATTTTCGAATTTCTGAAAATATTTTTTAAAATCAAAATAATTGAAACATGATATAGCAAGTGTTTAATGTTTAGTTTCCACCATTTTCCTTTGAATCTACATTCTTCCACAATTTGGCCATGTTCTTCATTTTTTATTTTCTGAAAATTATTTAAATAAACAGAAATTGCAACGAAATATATTTTAAAAAAATCAAAATTTAGAACCATGATGTTGCAAGTGTTAGTGTTTGACAAAACACTTGCAACATTTCTCTCTTGAATCTTGAATTTTTCCACATACATTTGCCCATTCTTTTAATTTTGAATTTCTGAAAATATTTGTTTAAAAAATCAAAATAATTCAAACATGAGGGTGTAAGTGTTTAATGTTCACTTCCACCATTTCTCTCTTCAATCTTAAAATTTCCACATAGATTTGCCCTTTTCTTTTAATTTTGAATTTCTGAAAATATTTGTTTAAAAATTCAAAATAATTCAAACATGATGGTGTAAGTGTTAATGTTCACTTTCCACCATTTCTCTTTGAATCTATCTTTCTTACACATACTTTGGCCATGTCATCTAATTTTTTATTTTTCTGAATTTATTTATAAAAAAATCAGAATATTTTTTTTAGATGAAATTTAATGAATAACTATTTATGTAGATGGCACCGAAGAAAGCTGCTAGTGAGGACATGGGTGGCAGCACGGGACTGCAATAGGCAGTAGGCACAATTACAAGTGCAACTACTGCGGCCATACGGGCCAAGGAGGGGGCGTCTCCCGCCTCAAGAAGCACCTTGCAGGTGGGCGGCTTGCAGGGTACCAAGATGTCCAAGGTTGTAAATCCGTGCCTGCTGAAGTGAGAGCGGCTCATGATTGAACACTTGAAGGGTGTTCGTGCTGAGTCGCAAAGAAAGAAGGCGGACAAGGGGATGCAGGAGAGGATCATCTCGGGAAGGCAACGAGATGAAGATGACGATGAGGAACTGATGTGCCTGATGTCCTGAGCAGATAGGGAGCTTTGAGGTGGAGTGGTAGTGGTGGCAGTGGTAGTAGAGTTGGGGGTGAGACGCAGTCCCGTCGGTACTCCAATGTGGGTGATTACTTCACTCATATTCCATCCTCAACCACGTACCAAACCCAGACAGAGAGCAAGGGCAAAGGAAGAGATCCACGGGTGTAACCTTAGAAGAGGTGGATCCGCATTTATATTCTCGGGAGCATGGAAAACAAACCAGAATTGATGATGCATACAACAAGCAAGGGCCTAGATATAAAGTGGGCCGTGCAGTGGCAAAATGGTGGCATCATTCGGGCATTTCATTCAATGCAGCTAATAGCCCGTATTACAAAAGTATGATCCAAGAGGTACAACAACAAGGCTTCATGTGCAACCACCCTCATCAAGAGACTTGGCAGGGAGATATCTAGATGAAGAAGTGCAGGAGATCAAGTCATATATCCAAGGCTTCAAAAAAAAGTGGGAAAAAATATGGTTGCACACTCATGTGTGATGGTTGAGGTGAGACAAAGAGTAGTTCTACCACAAATCTGTTGATGCATCGATAGAGTGCACAATTCTGAATATATTCTAAGTTTGATGCGGGAGGTTGTGGATGAGATAGGAGAGCAATATATTGTGCAAGTGGTGACCGATAATGGCTCTGCATACAAGAAGGCAGGTGAGGAGTTGATGCTTCTTTATCCTCATCTTTACTGGACTCCTTGTGCAAACACTGTGTAGATTTGATGTTGAAAGAGATTGGCACATTGCGACCTGTCAGGACGGTGGTGGAGGCTGGGCAGAAAATCACAAGGTACATTTATAATCATCATGTTGTGTGGCGTGGATGAGAGAGTCCACAGGTGGAGAGTTGTTGCGGCCGGCTATCACCCGCTTTGCAACTAATTTCATTGCTTTACAAAGTCTCCTAAAGCATAAAGATGGTAAAACGCATGTTTAGGACAGACAGATGGATGCACAACACTTTTGCAGGGACTTCTGATGGTAAAGAGGTAGAAGGGATCATCTGCAGCGCTAATTTCTGGGACCGAGTCTTCAAGCTGGTGCAAATCATTGAACCTCTTTATGAGGTTTTGAGGGTGGTTGATGGGGATAGGAGACCAAGCATAGGTTTGGTTTATGCAAAAATTGAAGCTGCAAAGAAAAAGATCCACGATGTGTCCCCTCGTTATGCACACTTGGTCTTAGACGTTGTTGAGGATCGGTGGGACCGACAAATGAGTCGGGATCTACATATGGCGGGTGAGAAAATTTTAGTTCAACTTGGTACTATATTTTTTTTTAGTACAATCACACTAATGATTTTATACCATAATTGCAGCTTACTATCTCCATCCTGCTTACCATATGCGTTCGAGCTATCGTACGAGGATCACTTGATTGCCGCCTTTACACGGGTTGTTGAAAGACTGTCAAGGAGTCCATTGGATGCAGCAGATGCTATTGATCAGGCGAGCATTAATACAAGTACATCATGTTTATGTCAATTAATCAATTGCAGCTTTCTAATGGACTTCATTGCGGCAGATGAAGAGCTTTAGAGAAGGGGTAGGGAGTTTTGCAGAGCCATCCGCTATGCTGGTCGGGACCGCATTGATGCCGGTAATGTGCTTTCCCTTTTATAATTACATATTAGTAAACTCAACGATTGACTATGAGTGCAACAATATTTTTTTTACAGCTGATTGGTGGTTCAACTTTGGGCATTCGACACCATATTGAGGAAAATTGCAGTAAAGATCTTGTCCCAGACCTCCTCCTCAAGTGGGTGTGAGAGAAACTGGAGCACCTTCGCATTGATACACACCAAAGTCCGGAACAGGTTGTCACATAGGCGGTTGGACAATTTGGTGTATGTGCATTATAACATGAGGTTGAGGGTGAAGCATTTAACAGAGGATCCAAAGAGGGGGGAGGTGGAGGATGATCCGGTTGACATTGGGTTTCTACGAGATGATGAAGACCCAATGGTTGCATGGGTTGCACGAGCGACCACAGAGCGGGGAGAGTTCGAGTTAGATGAGGAGGCAGATGATCGGAAGATCCACCACGGCCAAACACATTTTTAGCTAAGGCTATCGAAGCTGCAGAAGCGGAGGAGGGGGGTGATGGAGATGTGGGAGGGGGCGGCCAACCACATTCTAGTCAATTTCGGGCCGAAGAAGAAGATGAGGTAGATCTTCTTGGCGAATTATCAATTGGGGCAAGAGGTGAGACAGTAGTTCTAATTTGTTAAACATGTTCATTCTTTGTTTTGTCATTGTCTGTTGTATAATTTGTGATGTTGGGGACTATTAGGTGGTGCAATTGTTGATGATGATGCAGAGTTTGAAAGATTGATGAATTTAGGCCCGTCAGCCCACTCAGAGTTTATGAGAGAAGCACAAGCAATTGTTTCCGCAGAACCAAGAAGGAAGGGATCACATAAGGAACCTGCTGCTCTCTCCCAAGCTGCAAAAGGAAAGGCGGTGGGACATCCCAACCAAAGAAAGGAAAGGGGAAGGACATAGGTCCAGTAGGTGGCCCAGCCAAAGGCATTGTCATTACAGAGCCAACCGCCCCAGCACAAAAGAAAAAGAGTGGTTACCCTGGGGATCCAAGAAAGGGAAAAAAATTGGTGCCCCTTCTGTAGATCCACTTGACATTGCAGATTTAGAAACATTGGATCCAAATGCAGAAGAAACACCTCCAGAGGATTCGCCACGATTACCCAGCAGCCGCTCCCATGACTCCATGACAACTGGTTCACCGGGTGGGTCTGTAGGGAGAGGTGATGGAGATGGGGGAGGGGGCGATGGTAATGTTGGAGAAGGGGGAGGGGGCGGGGGTAATGATGGAGATGTGGGAGCATTCACAGCGGAGCAGCATCATGGCGGCCCAGTGAAGTACAATAGAAGGCGAGGGTTAGGGGAGGTGGTCGTGCAGAAGGTGCAGCAGTGGATAGTGATAGCTATAACACTATGATATCTGATTTTGAAAGAATGAGTACAAATGAGTCTGTGGGATCCTATGGATATGGGGGACATAGTTATCAGCCAGAGTCCGACACAGGTACTCTAGTGGCTATAGGGCTATAGTGGGTACGCCACCACAGGCTACCCAGCACCATATTTCATCATCTCCGTTTGTTCATGTTCATGTTCCTATTCCTGTTCAGCAGATTGATGCTTCTGCAGAGGATGTGCAAATGGCGAGTTTGAGGATAGTCCGTCCTGGATGCGAGGTGTGGGACCACTTTGTGAGGGAGTTTCGGAGAAGATACAACACCATGATGACTTGGGATGAGTTCCGTTCATTTGTGTCTCGAACCAAAAGTTATCATCTTATTAGAGAGCTGCCCTCAGAGTCGGATGAGTCTGTCCAACCCCAGTGGGGTACATATGATCCATATCACCAAGGATATTGGGGATACTAGACTCATTGTATTTGTATTTGGATTTGAATTTCAGGTTTGTACTTTTTAGTTGATATGAGTCTCATTGTATTTTTCAATTGGAATTGAGTTTCATGTTTCACATTTCATGTTTATACTTTGAAGTTTGTTCTCAATTTCCAATACAATTGATGAAAATAGATGTTTGTGTAGTATTACATGTCATAAATATCATCAGTTATACATGATGTTCTTCACAAGAGGTTGTAAACATAGAAACAGCCAAAAAATATCAAAACCATGCGAATCTGGCCAAACTGGGGCTTCAGCCATGACTGCCCAACAGTTTCCAGGCGAATCGGGTCGATTCACCCCGATTCGGGGCGAATCGGAGCGCATCAGGGCGAGCCCGATTCGCCCCGAATCGGCGCACCAGCAAACCATGGTTTAAATACAATTCTCTCAAAATAGAGACTGATTTGCAATGCTTCTCCAAATAGGGGGGCCTTGTGCAATTTTCCTTGGACATGGGGGGCATATCAGCATTTTCTTGTCCCTTCAGGGACATACTTGCAATTTTTGGTTCTTTTTAGGTCATTTCTGTAATTTTTCTTCAAATGGGGCCATATTTATAATTTTCCCTTGGACAAAGACTTCTTGGTAAATTTTTTGAACAAGACATGCGTGTAATTTAGCGCACACTTACACAAACTTCATGTCCTCATGGGCTTTTGTGTAATTTCACATACACAAACTCCATGCCCACAGAGGTTTTCATGCCTTGAACGAAAACCAACAATCCCCCAAAGGGGAGGGCTGCTTCTTCCCCAAAGGGGTCTTCGGACCAATTGGGAGCTCCTCCTCAAGTGTCAACCTCCCAGATGTCAGCCGCTTTCCAAAGGTCGTCCACTTTCAAGCCCAGCCCCTCGTTTTATAGGAGTTGGAAGGGGGAGAGGGAAGGACCATCAGTCTATAGCCGCAAACGGCTAAACCCCACCGAGGGTGGGGTTCCATTGGTGGCATTTGGCCACCCAAGGACCATTGGCTATGTTTAATATTTTATTATTTTATCTGTGAGAGGGGAAAAATGGGCCGAGGGCCCTCGCCATGGCGACCAAACCGCACGGAGGGTTCCCCTCGATGAGGCTTGGCCGCCCCAAGGTGGGAAACCCCATTGAGGGGGCCCCCATGGGGGTGTGTTCCCTCGGTGGGGTTTACCCGCCTAAAGGCTCATCGAGGGGGCTTCATCGGGGACCCCCTCGGTGGGTTTTTTCTACAAGGGACCCATCTCCAGTTTGTTTTGGGGTAAATTTTGGGGGGTTTTTTGGTGTTATTTTTTGGTTTTACTTGACCATTATTTAAGTAAATGTTAGTATTTGTAGTTTCATTTACTTAAGATATTACATGTAAATAAAGAAGTACCTCTCATTTGAATTTAATAAACATATCAAAAAATTCATATCTGTTACCATTAAAAAGTCAACTCTCTTATCGAAGAAGAAAATCACGATTTTGGTGATTCCATCAAAATAGCGTCTTTCTAATTCCTCATGATTTGACCTATCTAAACATTTCGTAATTCAAATAAACTTAATAGAACACTAAAAATCGAAAGTCCGATGAAAAAAGTCAAATATGCATATGACTTCTCCAATAGAGCTACTCTCCTACTGACAACAGCTAAGTCCTATTCAGTAGGAGAGACTCTGTTGGAGAAGTCACACGTACGTTTGACTTTTTTCACTGGATTTTGGATTTTTAGTGTTCCATGGGGTTTATTTGAATTTTGAAATATTTCGTTAGACCAAATTACGAGGGATTAGAAAGTCGGTATTTTGATGAAATCACCAAAATCTCGATTTTCTTCTTCGATGGAGGGTTGACTTTTTATTGGTAAGAGTTATGATTTTTTTGATATTTTTATTAGATTCAAATAGAGGATACTTTTTTTGATGTTCAGGTAAATAACGTATTATACATATACAAAGAGAATCGGGTATACATACATATAATACACATATATGTACATTTCTATGTCACAATATAATTGTATATGTATATACATATATATATATGTGTGTATACCATATAATATAATATATATGCATTATATTATATATATATATTACGAGAATCGGACCGAAACGGGGTATCAAGGAATTGGATTCTCCCTGATCCGCCACGATTCGCCCGAATCAGACTGATTCGATCCAATTCGGCAAACCATGGTTGAACATTTATGGTTTACTGAATCAGCTGATCCAGATTCGGATAAGCCGATTTTGTGTCAGGCGATCTGATTCCAAGGATAACCTCCTAGATCAATTCAGGCCAAATTGTCCAGAATTGGACTGACTCGGTACATTGTTTGAAGAAAAAACAAAAAAAATGTCAACTTGCTTTCCCCAATGCGTCCAGCCAATCTGGTCTGGTCAAGTTTGAATTAAAAAAAGAATTGAAAGAAAAGAAAAAAATAAAATGAAATATCACCTTCCTTTCCCCAATATGTCCCCCCTTCGCCCCTCTTCTCTTCACTTCAAGTGAAATACCTTTCTCCCCTCTTTTCCTCTTTCTCATGCATTAACCCTTCCCACTTTTTCTTTTTCCCCATGCATTAACCTCGGCTGGATGGTCCAAATTTAGGTTTTCTGTCTTTATTTGTGGAGGACTGCCCTCCTCAACCCCTATGTTTGGGTCTTTATAAAAATTTGAATTTATTTTAGTTTATTGGATTTGGTCTTCCAACTTAAAACCTTCGGGATATAAGTGGAGAGGGCTTCACTATTATTAGCAAATTGGTATTTTTCTCCTTTCCGATGCGAGATTACGCATCCCCTCACATGCAAGCGAATTTTTAGACCCTGTCAGTGGACCATAAACTTGTGTAATCCAGATCATTCCATGACCTCTAATAATATGTTAATGTTTACTTGATTGGGCTTTCCAACTCAAAACTTAATCTCTGAGTGGATTGGTCTCCACATTTACAAGCACATTAGTTTTTTTTTCTCCTATTCCAATGTGGAACTGTTCTTACAAAATACATAGACAACAACACCAATGTTAATTTTCCAAGAGGGCATTAGGCCAAATATGGGAAGAAGAAGAGAAAAAAGGGAGAGGAAGAAAGTGCAGCCTCCTTTGAGAGTTGCAGCCCCTCTCTGTAATTTATATTAATTAGGGTAGTTACAACTTACAACTAAGATTCTAAAGCAGGAAAAAAATATTCTTCAAACAGGGTAAATAAATTGACTATCCCAATAACTACCTAACTAAAAGAAAACACAAAAATAAAGGACTAAACTTACCCTCTAGCACCGCTGCTGCAACCAACAAGATCAAATCAACTGATTTTTTAGTGTTCCTGCAAAACCGTGACATCCTCTTGCAGCACATGTGAGCAGGACCAACATTTGGTATGAGCTCTCTTTGGTTTTTTTAGACCGACTGTTCCATATAATGCATTGCAAACTGATGATTTACATACCTACTTTATGAGTTTATGCATATGGTTGCAGAGGTAAATATTCATGATGATGATTGAAAATTCATATTATTATTATCATACTGATGTTGTTGATTGTACAGGGGAGGTTAACTTTTATGGAACCTAAATTGAAAATGGGTGATAAGGCCCGAATTTTGAAGCGATGTTGCTCGAGAGTTAAATGCTTTGTGGGTATGGATTTTTTCCTCTCTGTGGTATACACCATCATGTTTTAGAAAGTCTCGTTTAAAAAAGATCATGCAATTGATACTGTATTTACGAGCTTTTGAATTCCTGGTTGCAGAGACGGATGCTGGGTTTTTGCCTACATCTTCTAAGGTCTGCATGTTCTGAATAAAAGTCATATTGCTTGGTTAAGAACCCTGCATTCAAATTTCATAATCTTCATTTAGTTGCTCGATCAATAAGCCTGTATAGTTTCTGATATTGATTATAGGGTTGCATGGTACCAGGTAGACATACTGGATAGAAGATGTGCATTACTAGACAGCTGCTGTTTAGTTTTTGTTTGTTTGTCTTTTTCTATTTTTTCTGTGATATGAATTTTGAGAAATTCATGCATATGTATACTTTTCTTAGTTTTTATTTCAAATAATTTCCAATAGCCAAATTTTTATCTTCATGTTTTCCAGACTGACTTGGCACATCATGATCCTTTTACGGTGGCATTGAAGAATTTTGGAGATAAGCCTCAAGGGAAAGACTCCGGTGAATATTTCATTGATGATTTCTAGCTTGCTTAAAAACATTTCTTTTTTGTTTGATGGTTATGGTTGTTTTAGGTTTGTTAACTTTTATGTATCTATGTAATTTTTTATATTTTCAGATGTAATTGTTGAAATATCAATGCATGGAAAACCAATGAATATCGTGCAACTTGAGAGGGAATATCAGGATTGGACTTTGAAAATGCATGGTCAGTATGATGAAGAAATGGATTCTGGTGAGGACGAACCTGTCCTGGTTGTTTGTCCCAGTAACAAAAAGAGGCTCGCTATTTCATCTGATGGTATGGCGTTCTATAATAAGGATGGAAATCTTTTGTGTCTCTGTCTCTTTTTTATCTTTTCCTTTGTTCATTTCGTTGTTACAGTGGTAAGAGTCCACAAGGCGATAAGGAGAAAAGGCTTCTCATGGAGATCAGGGATGCAGGTTAAAATCCTCAAAGGAGCCGTTGGGTTCATTAAAAGTAATCTCTATGCAACCCTTGAGTATATATTACTTGAAGGGTTTCATGGGGATGCAGGTGGTGCGTTTTTGCTTAGATCTAGTGGAACCTTAAAATCCTGCTTTTATATACCAGTGATGTGTTATTGTTGAGCATCTGCCCTGTAGAATTGTTTCCTTCACTGTGTTGATTACATTTGGTTATTCCATTTTTAACAGGGGAAGCTCGCCTGATCTTCAGGTATTTTGTTTGATTTTATACATTTATATGTCTTTGAGCATGTTTGCTTACCTTTTGGAACCCGTGAAGGCCACTTAGTTGCACAGATGATAGAGGATGCTTGCTTTTAGTTACTGATGGAACAGCTAACCTGGACATCCGTGATTCAATATCACTTCCAATAAGTGTCATTGATTCTGGAAAGGTTCTCTTAGGCTTTTGAGGCATTTTTTCTAATATGTCTTGTGAGTAAATTTGGTATCAAAGATCTTGAACAGCTGACTCTGTTTTTCTTTTATCGTCACCAGTGTCATGCTGTAGATTCTGAAACATGGAAATGCCAACTTGGGAAAAGACTGGAAAAAACTCCATCACGAATTGACGTTTTGAGTGGTAAACAATGTCATCTGCTGGAGATTGATGGGGTGAGCTTGTTAAAATTCTTTTCTGTTGTAGCTACTTTTATTTTTCTTCTATGTGCCAATCTAATGTGTATTTCCCCTTCTCTGGAAAACTCTCAGGAGCTTCCAGTAGATGTGACCATTTCTGCTGGATGTTCTCCCCCTAGTAATATTGTTGCCGTAATTAGACCGACCAATTTTGTTGATTCAAATTCTTCTGTTACTTTGGAACAAAAGCATATCATTAGAGATGATTTTGAGATGTCTTTAAGGGTTACATGGTCTGTTGATAGTGAAGGCCAACATACTGATGGGTTGAGTTTAACTGAATGCACCAAACCATCATTGCATAAAGGGATCTATGGCTTGTATATTTTTCCTTTGGGTAGGAAACATCCACAGCTTTTTCATCGAGCTGGTGTCTATACCTTCCGCTTATCAGTTGTAAGTAGTTTATGATCCTTTTGCCAAGAATTCTTTTTATCATTTGGTTATTTCTATCTTATGTGCCAATTTTCCTGTTTCTTAATTAGACATGTAAGGAAGCGAGTTCTCTATTTCGCATGGTTAAGGTGACAGTCAGGCCATCTTCGACAGTTGGCAAATGGACTTTTTCATCCAAAAGGAATGACCATCTATCTGACAAGTCGCCACTAATTTTTAGGTATGGGCAGTTGGGCACTATGGTTTTTTGTTCACCTTTGGCTGTTCTGTACATGCTGACATTATAAGTTGCTGATGAATTGCCATTTAGTAAGGCTGTATTTCCAAATGTACATCATTTTTGGAGCTGATTTGTAAAGACAAACTCTAAATTCTTGATAGCCTAAATCTTAGAAGTGTTATTGAACTTTCCACTATTGCTTAAATCTGACCTATTAGCAAGGTAATTGAGGAGAGCTGCTGCTATTGCTCAATTGTTCATCAGAAGAGAGTGAAGGCTTCTGTCTATGGTAAGAGTGTTGATTGTACAAAATAATGCCCTGTCACCAGCATTTGTTTCTTTTTGTTTTTGAATAATGATGAAGAGAAGAAAAGGAAGAGGCATGCACATGTTTCTGGGGAGAAAAGCAGATCGCCGGTAATCCTGGCAGATCCCTAATCAATCAATATATAGGGGGGTAAAAATCCCAAGAAATTACAAGTATACCATTAAGACATGATGCCTTAACTACCCTTACATTGTACACAATATAACAAAGAAACCAGTGGACCAAACAACCCATGTACACAGCCATGGTTATCGCCTACACTCCCCCTCAAGGCTCAAGCTGAGCTTATATATCTGTAATATTCAGGTTGGACAAGACAGAAGGAAATAGCTCTTGAGGCAGCCCTTTAGTGAAGACATCTGACAGTTGATCTGCAGATCAAACATTTTTTTTATTAACCCAAGAACTTATCTAGGACCTTGGGCCGGCCCTTAGAGTTTTTGTCACGCCCTAAAAAATATATGGGTACAAATAATTACAGCGGAAAATAAAATACCTAATTTGAAAATTTTCTCGAATCTTATCTCATCGAGGCACGACATTCAAATCAAATCTCATGTATGTAATAGAAGGCCAAGCCTTAACAACACACTTAGAGCCCAAAATATCATTAACTCAAATGACAGAACTTCTCAACGGGAAATGCTCATGATACACTAATCAAATTTCAGCCATCTAACTGAAGTACTAACAAGAGGCCAACTTACACTTAAGGCCATCCAAAACATCAAAATTCAATGACCCAAATAACACTTTATTCCATAAAAATCCGGATGTTTTCTAAGCACCAATGCTGAAATAAACTCCTCACAGATCCATTCCTCAAAGATTACACGGAATTGACATGATATGTCCATACATCTTATAACAAGATAAGACTTTCACATCTAATGACAAAAATAAAACTCCTCTAAGGTAATCCATGCCCAGTACACATGAATCTGCCATATGCTTGCCTTTTTTTCATATCACCAGTAAATGTTAGATATCTTCATAAGCAAACTATCCCAGTAGGAATTACATCTCAAGGTGATGGCAAAGTATAAGTAATTAAAATTTAACAAGCAGAATTTCAAGGATAATAGACGGAATTTCTTGTATGGACAGGAAGCATGCTTATATCAAGTCAAGAGTTGCATATTGCAAGATATTAATTCAAGTCATATTGTTATCAAGAAAGATCTGAAGTATCATCAAGTCATAAGAATAAGGAAATTGATCAAGATTGGCCATTTTCAAACGAATCAAACTTATCAGTCAAGGAAGCAATCATATCAAGTCAAATAAGTCATCTCATGACCTAATCTTAACATGTAACAAGAGGCACTTTCAAATCGCATATACAAGGGATGCTAATGCCAAGCACCACTGAAATTGATCTATACTCTGCAGGTTATCAAGTACGTTGGGGTGCTCCTCCCCAGGACTGGATCAGGCCCCATTGCGTAGGCATTTGATCAATGGACTGAAGTCGCAAGTAGTGTCGATCTCAAGAACATTATGGCCATTGGAGTCAAAAAAGATAGAATTGTAGGATATCATGGAAGCCAAAAACATAAGCTCAGTTCAATGATTTAAAGTATAGATTGTCAAGGATTTAGTGAACAAAGTGAAAGAGAACTTGACAAATTAAGGGGTCAAGTGGGTTCCTTATACATTTCTCTTGGTTTCAGATTCATGGCAAGCAGATTCAATGTTGGAATTTCAGTTGAATCACAGAGGGAATAGAAATCAAGTAATTAGGAGTGATTAGAATAATCTTCACATTCTTACCACTTTTAATATATACAAGATACTTAGGTTATTGTCATGTTGGTTACTCTTCTATGGGACAGATCGCGAAGCAGTCATATGTTCAAATGAGCAGTCGAAGTGGCCAGAAGGGCCAGTCAGAGTCGCCACAAAGGGCCAGTCGAAGTTGACAAGAGAGAACAGTCGAAGTGGCCAGAAGGGCCAGTCGAAGTTGCCACAAACGACCAGTTGAAGTTGACAAGAGAGAATAGTTGAAGTTGACAAGAGAGAACAATCGAATTGACAAGAGAGAACAGTCGAAGTGGCTGGAAGGGCCAGTCGAAGTTGCCACAAAGGGCCAGTCGAAATGTACTTGAAACAGGAAGGAAATGGGTCTATGAATAACTCAAGGATGCATCAGACCCAATGATGTCAGTAGCAAGAGTTCAATGGTGGACAAGTGGACAAGACTTGATATTTTCAAAAGAATCATACCAGGTTCCCAACAAGGAAGTTGTTGAAACCATCACATAATCAAACTTGAAGGTTGCGTTTCCAGTCTAAGGGTTTCAGAAATGCATGAATTAATAGACAAATCAAATGAGTTCCTATATGGGAAATATCAGGGAACTCAAGCTGTCTACTTGAAAACAAGGGTCATGCTACTCAAGAATGACAGTTCTGGGATCAAGGAAGTACCAATGTTCTTTCTCAAGGAATGATCAAGGAAACTCTAAACTCACTAATGAGGAATGGACAAACAAGAGGGTTTTACGATAGTGTGAGGCACATGGAATCCTCAACACCTCACTAGACATAAGTTAGGCAAATCAGAGGCAATCAAGATGGAATCAAAAGATTCCATATAGTGCAAGACATTTAGTTTGTGCCCGAGAAAACATACCTTTTTGGGTTGCTCTTCAGATCCATTCTTATGTTTTGATATAGAGGCTAGAGGAAAAAGATAAACTCCTCCAAGCTCCTAGCTTCAAGCTCCAAGCTGTAGGATCATCCCTCCAGCTCCGGAGTGTTCCACAACATCAAAGCTCCAAGCTTCTCCAGCAGGTCGCATTCAAGGATGAGCAGAAGAGGAGCTCTAAAGCTCCAAGATCACATTCGGCTCTTCTCAGGTCAAGGCAGAAAGGTGCAGAGAGGAAAGGCTTCAGACGACCTTTAGGGACAAGAAGAAAGTATAAGGTTCGGCCAAGAAGGGTCTTATGGCTTATTTAAGGGGTCTTGGTCTAGTTTAAGGTTTTTCTTTAATCCATATGGGAGGACAAAAAGGACAGTTAGGCCAATTTTGCCATACATGGGTCATGCGACCATGCCCAATAACTTGGTTTGAGAAAAAGGACAGACCCATCATACTTGGGCCATATCTATGTTGACCCACTTCTGGGGAAAGGACAGGGGTAGGTAAGAACCACCCATGCCTTTTTACCAACTTCCAAAGTGATATGTCTAAGGGGTCATTTTAAGCCTCCAAGTAGTCCTGTTATGATGGGAGGACAAGGCCCCCATCGATTGGTGTTCAAGAGCCACATCAATTGTTGATGAAGTCATATATTGATTGTGAAAAGAGTTTCATATCAATTGGCATAAGAAAAGACAATCGATTGGTGACTAACAAGGTAATCGATTGGCATAGAGACAATCGATTGGTGACTAACAGGGCAATCAATTGGTGAACGAAAAACATCGATTGGTCATTAGACCATCGATTGCTGAAGGATAAACAATCGATTTGTCATTAAACTATCGATTACTGAAGGGGAAAACATTGATTGGTCATTAGATCATCGATTGCTGAAGGAAAAACATCGATTGGTACAATCGATTACTGAAGGAAAAACATCGATTCGATTGCTGAAGGGAAAACATTGTTTGGTCATTAGACCATCGATTGCTGAAGGAAAAGCATCGATTGGTCATTAGACCATCGATTGCTGAAGGATAAACAATCGATTGGTCATTAAACTATTGATTGATGAAGGAAATTGTCCAAATATCGATTGGTGAAGGGAATGGTCCGAATACTATCCGATCGGTGTTATGAGGTATTGATTGGTGACAAAATCTAACAGGTCTTTCGATTGGTGACCATTCTAGCGATTGGTCTTCTATCCTTTCGATTGAGCTTAAAATGGGAATTGATTGGTGACTAAGTGTTCTAATTGCTGAACAAAGTATCCAACAGTCTTGCAATTGGCCTTACAATTGGTCTGGATATTGATTGATGTCATAATCACAATGGTTACTGAACAAATGGTCCAACAATCATCCTGTTGGGGTTGATGCCATACTGGTTACTGGACAAAGGGCTTAGCAAGCCTCCAATTGGTTTTCACCAATGGTTCCTCATGAGTTATTAGCCTATGTTAATGGGATCTCTATTCATCTAATTCTTAAGAATTCTTCTCATTGGACCTCCATGATTTGGCCAGAAATCCTAAGTTCTCAGTCCGCTTCATAAATTTCTCACTCATTACATGCTTTCTTTCATTGGTGGTTTCTTCGCCCAAAGAAAAACTTAATAGAATCCCTTTACCTAATCATTTCTTATTTGTCCATGTTTTAAGGATGCAAGTTGTTACAAGGTGTGTCCGTCGACAACTTCCAGGGTTGGTTGTCGACAGGCGACAAACTTGGTGATGGATCAAGCTTCTGAGACGAAGGTTTACTAGAGTAGTTGTCGACAGATCCATCAAGACTTGTCGACATGCAACTTATCTGTCGACAAACACAAAATCTATTGATAGATATGGTTAGGTTTCAGGAATCAACGTTGCAGTGATCAAACAATTGGAATTTTAATTGAACTCCTACCCTAAGATCCACAGGGTTTACTTATGCCAATGGTTTATCTTACTATCTGAGCCTCTATAAAATTATAGTTTACCATCCCTCAAATGCATCTTATCACCTCTTTCCTTATCAGTTTTCCCACATGTACTAAGGAGACTTTTCTTGTTGGTTCTTTCTCCATAAAATAAAAAATTCAACTAGAATCCTTATATAATTATTTCCATCCATTGATCATATTTGTTTATGGTTAAAAAATCGTTACAGTTTTATTGATTGAATTATGGCAAAGTACAAGGGGGGACGTTCTGCCTTACCCTTAGAAGCTGACCGAACATATAACAAGCAAATTTCACTTGTGACAGACTTTTCATGAATAAAGTGACTATTAATCTCAATATGCTTGGTATGATCATGATGGACAGGGCTATTAGGAAAGTTAATTGTTGCCTTATTATTGCAGTAGAGCTTCATCGGAACATGGACCTAAACACCAATGTCCTGTAAGTACATCTTCAACCACAATATTTCAGTAACTCCTTGAACCATACCTCGGTACTCAGCTTCTGCACTTGACTGCGCACACACAGTTTGTTTCTTGCTTTGCCAAGCAACCAAATTACCTCCAAAGAACATACAATCCAGTAGTACCGCCTATCATGGATGGCAGAGTCGGGTCGGGTGGCTGGGTCGACCCCAGCCGATCCCGACCCTGAGTCGGGCCAGAGCTGGCCTGAGTCGGGCCGAGTCGGCCTGAGTCGGGACAGTGGACTTTGTAAACCAGTCTTGTGGGTGGGTCGGTGTTCCCCCCCCCCCAGAGTCGGGTCGCCTTTGCCATCCATGCCGCCTATCATCCCGAGAACCGGCCAAATCCGCATTCGTATAACCCTCAACACTGAGATGTGTTGCCTTAGAATACAATAGTCCTTCGGTCCTTGACCCGGATATCCTCTCAACAGCTTGCATATGAAAAGTACAAGGGGTATGCATAAATTGGCAAATACAACAACTTGCCCACCAGATGCTGATACACCCCCTTTTGATGATCAGATAACACATCACCTGAAGTCACACAATCCGTGGTTAGATTGAATAGGAGTATGCGCTGGTTTGCACCCCAATTTACCTGTCTCTTTCAGCCGATCAAGTGCATACTTCCTCTGGCATACAAACAGCCCCTGTACACAACCATGGTTATCGCCTACAGTTTTCTTACTAGTACTCTTTCTGGTAGTTTAGTTGTTGTTTTACTCCCTAATGGTTGGTGGCACAGACGTTGAGTTGATCATGGAAGACAGAATCGCCTGGATCGACCAGGAATCGATCGATCCTGGATCAGATCGACGCCCAAGGATTCGATTCCGGGCGGAAGTCTCCCCAAATCCCTGTTTTGAGGGTGAATCGACCCAACTCGCCTGGATCCGAGTTGGATCGCGCGAGTCGCACATGGATCGATCGATCCATGAGCGATTCTGTCGATCCGGCGAGTTTAAGTTCAAATTTGGACTTTGCCCGCCGGATCGACCCATTATCGGGCTTAATCGGTCGATCCTTGTTCGATCCGACCCGATAAGGGTCGATCTGGCGCGATTCGTGGGGATCCCAGGCGGATCCCCCTTAAAACAGGCGATCCACCCGAGCCCCCCCTCTTTTGCCTGTTTTTTCTCATCCAGGGAAGCACACAAGGGTTCTCCCCCTTCCCCCCAGCTCCGCCGCCCCCACTGCCAGCGCCGCCGGCCTGCTCCGCCGGCCTCCTCCGCCGCCGCCGGCCTCTTCCCCCGCCGGCCTCCTCCTCCTCCTCCTCTTCTTGTTCTTCTTCCTCTTGTTCTTCTTCTTCTTCTTCCCCTTTGTTCTCTTTGAAATTTGAAAGAGGTTAGAGAGGAGCACATCTAAAGGCAAAGCCCAAGGGAGATCCTCTTGAGTAGATCTCAAGAGATCTTATTCAAGCAAGGGAGAAGTTTTTCTTCTTAAGGTATTTTTTTTTAATTTCGTAATTTAGTTAAAATTTTGAAAAAAATGAAAAAGCATGCATACATGTTTGATCTTGTCATATCTTCTTCTTCTTCCCCTAGAGTTTGTCAATTAGAGAAAATCCCCAAATTTCACCCTAATTAGGGTTTGAAAATTGGGGCTTTTGTTCTATTAGCACAATTGGAGATCAATTAAGTGTTCCAATCACTTAATTGACTTAATTATGCCTTTGTATGATAATGTAAGTGATTAATTTCGGGAAATTAGAGAAAATCCCCAAATTTCACCCTAATTAGGGTTTGAAAATTGGGGCTTTTGTTCTATTAGCACAATTGGAGATCAATTAAGTGTTCCAATCACTTAATTGACTTAATTATGCCTTTGTATGATAATGTAAGTGATTAATTTCGAGAAATTAGAGAAAATCCCCAAATTTCACCCTAATTAGGGTTTGAAAATTGGGGCTTTTATTCTATTAGCACAAATGGAGATCAATTAAGTGTTCCAATCACTTAATTGACCTAATTATGCTTTTGTAGGATCATGTTAGTGATTAATTTCGGGAAATTAGTTCTAAATTCGTTATAGGATTAGCAATTATGGCTGATTAGGGCCACGAGGAAGAGCAGTCACCAGTCCCACAAGTAGACATTGGATGGAAACATGGTGTTCTTATTGATGCTGCCTCTAAGAGAGTGCGGTGTAACCACTGTGGGAAGGAAATGAATGGAGGCGTATATCGCCTAAAACAACATATTGCAGGTATTGGAACAAATGTAGTAAAATGCAAGCAATGTCCACGAGAGTTGGTGAATGAGATGAAAGAGTACATGGCTGGAAGACAACAACAAAGAGGCATACGTATTCAACAACAAGAAGAATTGCATGAAGAGCTTTCTGGGAAGGGAAAAAGTAAGGGTGTAATGAAAGGAAGACAAGTTGCTGTTGATGTTGATGAGTCAGACGATACAGATTATGAGGATCTCTCACCTAATGAGAGAGAATGGCGAGAAGGACTGCGGCAGAGTCGGCGTGCTGCCATGTTGGAAAGTGAGATGCGGAAACAAGACCCACTAAATGCATGGGTGAAAACAAGACAAGAAAGGGATGTTCCAGAATTTGACCCTCGCGATTGCTCATGGGCGGAAGGAGATTTGGATGGAGTAGAGGCTCGAGATCCAGAGCTTAGGGTAAGTGAGGACCCACCTCTATTCCCTCAGCCACGACACTCAGCTATTTTGCCAGAGACATCTAGAGTGCCTCCCACTCAGCCTGCATTAAGAAGAGCTGCAACACAAAAAGAGAGGAGTTCAAAAGCCATAGAGCTAGAAAAAAGAACATATACCAGGCAAAAAAAGAGGAAAGTGCAGCAACCAATTCGTAGTGATGACACAACACAAGATCCAAATGATGATGATGATGATGATGGGGCTGCCACTGGGGCCACAGGAGCTGGCCAGGGAGATGCAGGATATACTGGGCCAGGATTTTCACTGGGTCTAGGGCTTACTACAAGTTATGTACCAGAAACAGAACATCAGGGAGGCGGAGGAGAAGGACAAGGGCATGAACCAGGGGGATATGAAGGACAACAACATCATGCAGCCTATGAGTGGCCATCTTGGGAGCCAAACTATAGTTCAGGGTCTACTCATATACCTGCATTTCAGCCTCCCATTTTACCGTACTCAGATATTAGTAGCTCACCTCTTGGAGTACAAGGAGGATGGGGACCTTGGCCTTCACAAGAACAAGAGCATAGTGAAGCAACAAGTACATACAAACCGCTTGACATATGGTGTCCAGCTTCATCACAATCTGGAGAAAGCTCAAGTCAACAATTTACACCAAGAGGAATTCAAATGGGTATGCATGATTTAGCAAATTCCCTCTTTGGTTATAGCTATCAAAACCCAATTGATGGTGACTCATCTATGTCTGGAAGTGGATGGAAAGATTATTAGTCTTCTATCAAATGTAAGTTACATTTAACATTTTTTTCTTTTCTTTTGTTATTCTAGTAGTATTGATTCACAATGTCTTAAATTTCATGTTTCATGTAGTATGAATGCATGTATAATTGATTTTTGATGCAAATATTAGTTCTTTCAATTTATCAGATTTTTTTCTCAATTTTTCTATTTTTTTCCTGAATTTTCCTGAATTTTTTTCCAAAAAAAACCATTTTATAGACTGGCCGATCCAGGATCGGCCAGACTTCCCTTGGATCCGTCGGATCCTGCTATCCGATCCGATCCAGGATCGGATTGAGCCTGGTCGATCCCGATTCGGATCCTGCCTTCCATGGAGTTGATGGTAGCAGAGACATGGACACCTGCTGATCTGGAATTGCTGAGGCTGCACCCCGCCCTGTTTATTGTGTTAGTGCTGCTGTTTGTCCATATTGTGGTAAGTTGTGTCGAAGATGTGTCATGTGGGTCATTTTTGTAGCTTACTATCCTCTTCCGAATGGTTTAAAAGCCCTTCTGAAAGTCAGGCTGTGGAAGGCGCTTAAGATCTGTATTCCAATAGGTTTTCCTATTGAAACATGGATCTTAAGTTGTTGCAGCCTCAATTGTGAGACAGACAAAAATATGGTAGGAGACTCTCTGGAATGGAGAGCTACATAGTGAACAGGGAAATTACAGGAGAGGGGTCCGGATCTGGGGACCTGCAAAGACAAAGGAAATCACACTAGTTGTGACTTGTGAGGGGCTCTGATCTGGCGATCCCTTTGATTGTGTGCCACCCAAAACTCTTGATTCTGCTGGCCAGAATTATGAAAAAATCTGCCTGAAATCATAAGAACCTCTTGAAGCATAAAAACATGGCATTAGTGGTAATGGAAAGATTGTGGGGTAAAGGGAAGGGAGGCAGACTAAACTCCCCCTTCACAGCATCTGCACTACCTCCTGCTCTAATGCCATGTAGAGAAATGTGGATTGAATGAAAGGGGGGAGAGAAGAGAGAGATAACATGAGGTTTAGAAAGAAGTGGCGGCCAAAAATTGATATCTGCTTCTATGCTTTTCTGGACATTTCATGTTCCTGTCATTTGTATTTGTCAGTGTTTCATTCTCTTCTCTTTAGTGTTTGTGGTTTATCTTGATGTGTTTTTTCATTGATCCCAATTTCGCAGGGTCGGCAGCAATATGTCATACCTCTCCATTGCATCATATGACATTTACTCCAATCAACTATCCTTTTCCAGTATTCCTGAGATTAATGTGGAAATACTTGCTGAAGGCTGTACACTCGTTAATGTTCACAAAATGCAGATGGCTCTTTCATCAGATAAAAAATTTCTTGAAATCATGGTACAGTTTATCTAGGCTTGCAAATAAATGCTGCCTTATTTGCTTCCTCTTTTTGTTGTCATGCCTGATTTTGCCAAATGCCTTAGGATATACTTGTTGAAAGCCGCAAACTGGACATGATTCGGCCACATTATGAAGCTGTTCTGGAGATTTCTCTGAAGAACAAGTCATTTTCTCAAAGTGCACCCTGTAAAGGTGATTTCTACTTTTTCATCAACAATGATTGTATATAGTCCCAAAAGAGTTTTCCCTCCTTTTTATGTGCTATCTGATGCATGTTGTGCTTGCAGTCGTACCAGGACATTTGCATTCACTTATATTGCTTGCCTCATTTAACTTCAGAAAATCATTGACACCAGGTTATGTGATGGAGGAGCTTTTATTTGAGGTATTCTTACAGCTGAGTGCCTTTAACAATTCATAACTACATTACCCCGACTCCTAGTTGATTACATTTTTATTTTTCATAAGGAGGATTCTTTTCTTCCTTATGCATGTCAAGTTGTCAACAATGGTCATTAGGAATTATTCCCATCATTGAAGTGCTGCAAACATACTTCTGAGAGGTTCAGTATATCTTTGATACTGCAAGGCTGTAATCATAATGTTTGGGGTTTCATGTATTACAAACTAGTCAAATACCCTAACTGGAGTCTGGACACAATCTTGACAAAGCCCATAGAGTTAGCGTGGCTCCTAATTTCCACAATAAAAGTCTGTCATGGTACTGGGTGAAGCTGGTCTGAGCCAGTCCGAGCAGGTCCAGTTCTGCCAATTGTTGGGTCAATATACAAGCTTTAGAAAAGTAAAGTTATTTCAATGTAATTCTTAGATTGGTTAAATGGGATTGAACGAACTGTTAATCTGGCCAACATAATCCAAACATCCTGTGGATGTGGAAAAATTCAACATCTCCCCTCCTCTTTCTTCGAAGAGAAAGAAAGAGGGAGAAA